>PVIW01000589.1:0-56943 GCA_004026585.1 Noctilio leporinus
GAACCCTCATACACTGTTGGTGGGAATGTAGGCTGGTGCAGCCACTGTGGAAAACAGTATGGGGTTTCCTTAAAAAACTAAAAATGGAACTGCCTTTTGATCCAGCAATTCCACTACTTGGACTATACCCAAAGAATCCTGAAACACCAATTCATAAGAACCTATGCACACCTATGTTCATAGCGGCACTATTTACAATTGCCAGGTGCTGGAAACAGCCTAAGTGCCCATCAGTGGATGATTGGATCAAAAAACTTTGGTACATTTACACAATGGAATTCTATATAGCAGAAAGAAAGAAGGAACTTGTACCCTTTGCAACAACATGGATGGAACTGAAGAGTATTATGCTTAGTGAAATAAGCCAGTTAGCGAAGGAGAAATATCATATGATCTCACCCATTACAGGACAATAATGAGCAAAACTAACAACAAGCAAAACAGAACCAAGTATATGAATACAAGGAATAGGCCTTCAGTGGTCAGGGGAAAAGGGGTTGGGGGGAGTGGGGAGAGGGGAGGCAGAGGCAAGAAAGGGGAGCAGCTTAGACAAGAACCTAGTATAAAGGAACCGTGGACATGCACAACAGGTGGGATTGACTTTGGGGGGAATGGGTGAGTGGGGAGGGGGACAGAGGGGAGCAAAAAGGAAATGGATGTAATACAACAACAATAAAATTAAAAAAAAAAAAAAAAAGGAAGAGAAACATCAATGTATGGTTGCTTTTCACCTGCCTCCAGCTGGGGATCTGGCTGGAGACCTGGCTTGCAACCTGGTTAGGTGCCCTGACTGGGAATCCAACACATCAACACTTAGGGTTTGCAGGCCAATGTTCATTCCACTGAGCCACACCAGCCAGGCTCGCAAGCAAGGACTCAATCAGAGCCTTCAGTAAGATTAACATGCTTTATTGCAAGCAGCAGACTAATGACCACTCAGCCAGCAGCTTAGACTGTTGGTGGCTTACACTCCATCAGTCCTCTCCAGTCACAGCTGCGCTTACGTTAATGACTGCAAAGAGTCTGGGCATCTCTGCACCCACTACCCTGCTTCCACACGGCATGACAGCTAGAGAATGTTGGCTAGAACATTCATAGTTTGTCTGCTCTCACACACACACAGTGGTGCTCACCTGGCTTACAGCAAGGGTATCTTATATACACATTGGAACAAAGGGGGCTCTATACACCTTAAGACAAAGAGGCTGTATACCCAAAGGTGACATCAGTCTGCTCAGAGTTGCTAAACTGGTTGTCCTTGGGGCTCTGTTCTGGGGCCCTGGGAACAAGATTAGCTTCAAGGCTATCTCCCCAGCTGACCCAAGGGAAGGTCCAGCCATGCATAGACAGAGAAATTCCTCAAGCCTAACACTTAAAAAACTGAATATCAATTACCATATACCTCAGCAATTTTCTTCCTGGACATTTATCCCAGATAAATGAAAATTATATTTACACTGAAACCTATAAACAAATAGTTACAGCAACTTTATTCATAATGAGCAAAAACTGGAAATAACCAAGATATACATAAATAGGTCAATGGTTAAAGTAGAAGTTAGACATACCATAGAATATTACATAGCAAATAAAAAGAATAAGTTCCTGATACACAGGACAACCTGGATGACTCTTTAGAGAGTTATGTTAATTGAAAAAAGTCATTCTTAAAAAGCTACATACTGTATGAATTCATTTACAGGACATTCTCAAAATGATAACATTTCAGATTTGGAAAACAGATCATAGATAAGGAATGGATGGGCAGGAGGAAAGTGGGTTTGGCTCTAAAAGGGCAACAGAAAGGACTCCTATAGCTAATGAAAATGCTTTCCAACTTACTCTTATCAATGTCAACAACCTGTTAGTAACATTGCACTAGAGTTTTCCAAGATGTTACCACTGGGGGAATCTAGGTAAAAAGGTACAATAGCTATTCCTACATTATATCTTAAAATTGCATGTGAACATACAAAATATCTCAAAATAAAAAGTTTAATTAAAAAATGAACATCAGTTTAGAGCCTCCGTGGTTCTCAGACTCTCTCAGCAAAGTCAATAGAACTTGAAGTTTTTACAGTGGGATTCTCTGTAAAATAGAGGACTGATATCTGTTATAACTTACTAGCCTTCTGAGCACAATTGTTTTTGCAAAAACAATATATGTACAATGTAACTCGTTAGTGGCATGGTAAATTAAGTACACATGTGATTGATGGAAAGTTTGACAATATCTTTATTCTCTGTGAATTACAATATGCTGTTATCATTTTTATAATGGTCAATCAATAGCCTACATTAAGTAACTACTTTGGCATATTTTTCATTTTGTATGTTTTGTCATTCACTGTAATGTTTTGTACTTATTTCTCTTTGCCAGAATTATGTACAATTAAAGAGACTATTTTACCCCTAGGAGCTACAAAATTATATGTAAGTAAGCAGTTAATCATTGATGGAAGATTTATGTTTGCTAGCAATTTTGGTTACCAGGTATTAGGTAATATTGGGTTGGCTAAAAATTCATATTTTTCTGTAAAATAAAAAACATTTTTCATTTTCACCAATCACTATTGATTTGGGTATTTGAGTATTTTAGCTATCTCCCATATGGTAGAATGTTGATTGTTCTCAGTTAATGTCCCAATTTGATCACTACCAACTTCAACTGACTACTTAACTGTGGAGCTTCATTCAGTGAAAAATCTGCAGCACAGAACTTCAAAAACCACCTTTGATATGTTTGGTCAATCACAGCACCTTCTCCATACACTGCACAAATTTTTTTTGCATTTCAGTTGTGTTTTGACCTTTTTAGAAATAATAAAGCACAATATGCTGAAAATGCTGCTTATTTTCTTCCATATTCAACATTAAAATCGCTACACAAAAATTCACCAATTTTGATAAGTATTTTTTAATGCATGTTGATGTAACAATATTATCTAACAAAATTGTTTTAAATGAATTTAAAGACAACCAATCTCTATTAGAATCATCTTATGGGATAAAGCAAATGAAGTTTTTGGCCAACCCAATGTTTCTAATCATATTTAAGCACTGAAATACACATTTCCAAAATAAAAAGTTAACATTAGTAAATAGTTTAATCTTATACTCCCAAACTATGATCATAAAGGTACATTATATTATCTGCATTAATTTACTACTAATGCAAAACTGGCCCTCCACTTGTTAAGTATAAGTTGTTAATCTTAAGGTCATATCTGACCCCTTTTGTGATGGATTGAAGGTTTATGGTGATACCTGAGGGCATTTTCAAATGCCAGATTACATATTACAGAGATTTTCTTCTGGTTATTTTTCATTTTCTCCATCATTAAAGTATTTATTTATGATTTCTACAATATTTCCCTAAAGTGTTCATGTATAGTTACCATAATTCTGGCAATATGTAAAACACAGCATATTTTTATTCCATATCTATATACTTCAAATCCTTTTCCTATTTTGCAGGAAATGTGTTTCTTTAAAAAATCTGGTCTCTATTTTAAAAAATGATCACAAAAGCTCAATGAAAAGATTATTAGTTACCATATTAAGCTTCCCATTTATTTCCCTTACACATGCTGACTTAAAGTATCCAATAGAAGTTGCATCATTGAAAATAGAAGTCTTATATTTGCTGGCCTATTAGGCCATTTCCCTTCTAAACGCTGATGAAAAGTTTTAAGAAAGAAACTTTCAAAGGTTATATGAGGGTAATACTATAAAGCTATTGAATCTACCAATAAGCATAATTCGTCATCTATAAATAAATGTATTATGAAGTATAAGTCAGAAATTGCAGAAGGAAGACATAAATTGGTCCAATATCTTCCAATTTGAATGTAACTGTGCTGTATAGTTTCTGAAAAGCATCTCTATGTGTGAAGCTGTGTTATTTAATGAAGAAGATCATAATTCATCACATCTTTCTTTGGGGCCAAGCAGATAGTTTCCCCAACTAGAAAATCACTAGTCACTTGAGTTTCAACAAGAAGGAAAATCTGGTGAGGACTGTCTCCTACTGTGCTTTAAACTGTTGACCACTAGTAATGAATGGACTTCTTCATGAGCCAAGAAGTTTGGTGCCTAGAAAATATTTTTACACAAGAAAAGGTCCCCACTATCACTTGAATGTGAATAACATTATAAATAACCTAATGTCATTTATGGAATTTGGGGTTATTTGGGGGTGTTTATTGTTCAGGACCCCCTCACTCCCTTTGCATGCACACACATGTATATTCCTTAAAAATAACTACTTTATAGTCTTAAGTTTCAAAAATTTCCATTAATTTACACTAATAATGTCTCTTTTGGAACCACATTAGTAAGTAAAACATATCATCTCGCTATAAAAAGTACTTGAGAGTAAAGGCTGGCAGTTTCCCATTAAAAACACAAATGCAAGTCAGAATATTCTAATACCATCACAAAAATAACAATCAGCAAAGCAGAGAAAAAACACATTATACTTGTTATTATAGTATATAATTATAATCAATAGTATACATGTAATTTTGTGTATACAATTATTCCACTCTGACAAATAGCCAGGAAAAAAACTGCTATTTTATTTAATTTTTTAAGAATAAACTTTTTTTTTTAAAGATTTTATTCATTATTTTCAGAGAGAAAGGCAGGGAGGGAGGAAGAAACTGGAGAGAAAGAAGCATCATTGTATGATTGCCTTTCACCTGCATCCAGCTAAGGACCTGGCTGGAGACCTTGTTCTGTGCCCTGACTGGGGAATTGAACCAGAGACCTTCAGGTTGGTAGGCAGGGGCCAATCTACTGAGCCACACCAGCCAGGGCAGGACTGCTATTTTAAAACACAGTTTGACATAAAATGGAAGTGCAGAATGGCTGTGAGCTAAGTGAACTGAAACAACAGAGGCAGAACCAAGTGCAACTGATTCCATCAATAGCGCCCTGCTTTCTTCCTGGATTTGCCTCTCTGACACCTCTCCTGCCACAGCCATCAGTACAAACAACTTTCCTCTAAGGGCTAGTGGGGGAGGGGTGCAAGGAAAATGTCAAAAGAGAGCACAGAAAGACTAAAGTAACCACCATTGCTACTCTCACACTGAGGGGAAATCGATGGAGGTGGGTGAATCAGGGGTAAGCCTCCAGCTCTCTCTGGTCCTGGATTGGACACAACTAATCTCTGTGACCTTTGGGAAAGCTGAAGGCATAAAATAACCCCAATAATCAAAAGCACAATTAGGATGAAGAGCACAAAACCGTGACTGTGGTTAGAAAGAGCAGACAATGAGGAGATTACGGAGGAAATTCGTCCCTTTAGCAGTTGAGTGAATACAGCTTCGGAGATGCCCACAACGGCTGCAGATGGGTGGCAGGCGCCCGCACAACACCTGGGGGAGGCGGGCGGGGCGGGGCGAGCAGTTACCACGTGATCTGGGGCAGAGGTTGAAACTGCACTGGTGGGCAAGGGGCGGGGGGAAGCTTTTCTTAAGAGTCAAGAAATCTGTAAATTCAATATCAAATGTTGTTTTCCCTCAAGAAATAAAATTGGGTGAATTCATCCTTGTCAGCACAAAGCAACCAGGCAATTAGGCAAACTAAAATCTGCAGTACAAGAAGTGTGCTGTAAGATTTAAATACTATCTACATGGAAATATTTTCTGAATGACTTGGTGAGGTACTCTGTGTAAATGTGTGCTGAAGAAATACAGCACAAGACATGATGAAAATGTATCTTCAATTTTAACAGATTCCTCATTCATATTTTCGCCTATATAAACTCCAAGTTGACACATTAAAATAGAAACAGAATGTGCCTTTTCTCATTTCAAGAGGAAAAGACATGGGATTTTTTCATAAGAATTATTAAACCATCCATTAATTAAACCATTAATTGCTAATATGGATTAATTATACCAATAGCTAACACTTCCTGACTTCCTATTAGGTGTACAGGACTAAAATAAGGTCTTTACAAATATTTGCTTAGTTCATCCTCATGACCCCTGTTACATAAATACTATTATTTCACATTCTATAAATGAAAAAAAGTGAGACAAGACAAAATAATTTGGCCAATTTAGTGGGTCCTAAATATACCTATATTGTTCAATTAAAAATATGTAGTTAGTTGTGATTTCAAAATGCTTTATTTTATATTTTGACTAAAATAAATCATGTGTCTCTTTCTCCAATGTCATTCAACATATTAACTAGCAGCACTGATTAGATACACATGAGCACTTTATTAACATACCTGGGAGAAGTGGTAATAAATTGACATAGTCTATGAGAAAAGACCATAGGTTAAAAACAAAGACTTCTGGGTTTTTATTCAGAATTTCAAAGGTGATCACCATACTTCAAAACCTAATTTCTCCCTCTACAAGAGAAATGGTCCTGTTTCTTCTTGATCCCTAATTAATGCTACGGAAAGGGTATGCCATTCATTCAGGTATTACTACTGTGCCATTTCAGTTTCCTCCAATGCCAGATGTATCTGCTCATACAACTAGAGCAGCTGGGACCACCACCTGTTAACTAACTTCCAGCGTTATTTAATTAGCCTGTGTTGAATTTACCTTATGCTTTGACTGGAAGGGAGTGGAACAGCAGCAGATGCTAAGCACAATGAAAGAAAAGCTGTTGACTACAAGGGCAAAGAGGGTGGGGCGAATAACAAAAAAACTCAACAGAAGGGGAGAGCCAGAAACACTAGTAAAATGGACCAGAAATTAACTGTCACAAATGAAGTTCAAGGGAGTAAATCTCTGCAGATTAAATTCTGTACAACCAAGGTATCTGTCAAATCAGATGTTATTGAGGATTTGATCTGAGCACTTTGAATAAATATAGAATTCAACTGGACAATTGGCTTAGTTTCTCATTATGTAAAGGGATAGCCATCCCTTACTATTTTCACTAAAACCGCTATGACTTTCTTGAACCTAACATTTAGATATCAAAGGAAAAAACATACTGTCATGATGAAGCATAATTTTCCTAATTACTTTAAGAGCTCCACTTTGTCAGTGATTTCCACTAGAAGAGATCTGGAAACAAATGGTTTTAAAATTATAACCATTTCTCCATCAGTAGAATGATTTCCATACAGAAGGCACTTTATCTTATTTTTGTCATATTAAGTTTATTTAAGTGAACTAAAAGCTTCTCTGTGACATTAATGTTCTGATTCACAAGCTTAGTGTGTTTTGTGTAAATAGAAGTTATATTTATGTATGTTTTTCTTAGGTGTCTTTGCTTAAATATGTGTTAGGTCTTTATTATTTAATCAGATTTCACCAGACTAGTATAACTGGATATACACCAAATTAGGTCAAACAAAATAGTACTTACAAATTTTCATGTAGCTGTTGTTCCATCTTTTCATGAATGTTAGCATTTTTGCAAATTCAAAATTAAAATGTGGTATTTGCAAACTAAATATTCCAAATTTGTATTATATCACTTTTGTTTCAGAAGCAACCTTTAAGGAAAAATGCATTTTATTTGTTCAAATAAGAATATTCCTATATTTATATCTACATATACATACCTAAAATTATTCAAATCAGAAAGAGTTATAGAAACAAAATCCAATCCACCTTTCTGGCAATATTTAAATGTCACCCTTTTTTATTCATATAACAACTTCTTTCAGTTTGAGAACTATCACTATTTATTACATTTTTCTTTTGTCATAAGTGCAATTTATAAATCATCCCTTTTAACATGCAAGAAGGGAAACTTGCACCAGTTAAACCCTGACCTGATTTAACTTAAACAAGATTCTATTTCCTACAGTATATCTTTACATGGGGAGTAAGGAAGGGAGGGAGGAAGATATTATTCTCTCAGCAATAGTAACCTCCCAAAATGCAGTTTTGATTTAGATTTATAGTGATTACAATTTTATATAGATAAATATATAGTAAAGTCTTAATGAAGAAATAATTGATATTCATTCATTGAGAGAAGCTATCTTCACCTCCAACTCTAGATTCCAGCAAGCCTGCACTTCAGTGTGTCTTTCATCCAATTATCTAACAAAAATAGATCGATTACCTGCTCTGTTCTCAGCACTGTGCTAAGGTTAAGTATATCAGGATGAGTAAGACATGACCCTGTTTTCAGCCTTCCTAAGCTAATAACAAAAATAAATCTTTGTTGAAGAATAATAAAAAAGTAATTATCAAGAAAATATTTGAATGTATCATCTTATGTTACTTATTATTTTAATTTTATTTATGCAGTTTAATCCCCAAATCTATATATTTAAAATAGGTGGGTAAAGCCTTATTTTAATAATAAACCACTATTTTAATAAAATGTCATTTTGCATTTCTTGCTTAAACATAAGCAACTACCTTATCAACTACTTTATTTTCATCTTATCAATAAAAGAAGACAGTGAGGAAGCCCTGGTGATATGCTTAATGGAGCTAAGAAATAGATTTGTGGAATGATCCAATCTTATTGTTCAGTGACTGGAAAAGAATCACTATCTGGTGTCTCATTGCTTATATACTATTGAAATTCCATCCAGTTCCTAGAATTAGATTGATGACTAAAGAGAAGCCATTGGGTAGAGTGAAAAGGTAAGGTGCTTTGAAGACAGAAATCATTTGGAATCAAATTCCAAATGCACTACTTACTAGTTTCTTGACAGAGAACAAAGAAATTCTCTTAGCTTTAGTTTCCGCATCTCCAAAATGGAGACATTGATGATGTGGGTCATGGTGATCATGGTGATGACTATGATCATGAGAGAATTGTAAAAACTACATGAGAAAAACATATATATACATATATGTATGTATGTATGTATATACATGCACAGAGTAGTGTGTTTTATATTAAACAAGCTAAAGCATTACAGAAATATTATTAGTTGTGATTATAATCAGTACAATTCCTCTCTTTCTTTGCATTCAATTCATTCAGTTATATAATCAACTAAATCAGAAACTAGAAAAACTACTATCATATCTTTTGAGATTCTTGTAGTAAATCTACTTTTTTATTTAATACAATCCTGGATTCTCATATTAGTTACAATTACCTACTCTATCATTTTATTTTAGTGTGGTGATCATTATAATCATGGTTCTTTTATTTGATAGAAACATAGGGAAGCAACCTTGATTCTCCTTACAAGGACAAAATTAGGGATGGTTGTAACACATTATTTTCTGTCACCATGTTGCTGCTTTAAAAAATAGATTTCACTTAATATTTCGTAACACAGTTTTAAAACTTGATACATACTATATTCAATATTCTATAGGATATCAATTTCTAAGAAAGGTAATTTAGTCCTCATTGTAAGTTAATATTTTTGTTTCATTCTCTAGATTGTGTAAAGCAGATACTACCTAAAAACACCTACTGATTTTTTTTTCTTTTTTCTCTCACATCTCCATTACATAACACTTATTTGTTGCCTTTTTTCCAGTTCAAAGAATGGGACAAATAATAATGTAGCTGTCACAATTATTTTAATCAAAATAAAATCAGAGGTTTGAAGTTAACTTGAATCTTGTAGAATTGTGACACAAATTTAAGGCTTTGCCAACAGTTTTTTTACTTAATTTTTAATTCATTGCCTAGGTTTCTAATTAAATGTTCTCAGTACTCCATTTAAAATACCCATTCCCTGCATTCCTCTTGATTAGTAGGAAAGAATCAATGAGAATTGATCCAATTTGTAGAACACAATTCTCATATTGATAGTAGTTTATATTCATTTGCTTTCCCCTAATCTTTTATTAATGGTCATCTTCAAAATGTCAATTAATGCCAAAGCTCTGCGAAGTGATAATGCAAATCTATAAGGAAACCAGTTCAATGTGTTACAGTAGGAAAAAAGGGAGAACTTATTCGTTTTAACATATATTTATATAACTGAATATAAGAAGGAAGACTAAAGATGAAAACTTATGTTTTTAGCTTTAAATTTCAAACCAAAATAAAAATAAATAAATGAATCAATTTAAGCAACCAACTTTTTTCTCTAAGGCCTCTATTTTGCATAATGTAACACTGGCTCCATAATATGATGGACCAGTTAGAAATACAGTAGTTGAAAGGTAGTAGGATATAAGTTTTCATGCTACAAAAATATTAGCTCTTTTAATCAGTGTTAATCCATTGTCACTTAAACTTTTTAAATGTTTTTATAATAGATTGAATTATTAACATTGTGCTGTGTTTGCTTTTGTTATCTGAATATACTTTTTGGAACATTTGAAAGTAACTTAAAGATAATTTACCCCTTAATTAGTCTGCATGTGTATCCTAGGATACATTTCTGTAGATCTTAAGTCAGGTATTAAATTTTGTTTGAATCCTAGGCAAGCATTGTTAGCATGAATGCTTGATAGGTGATATTGTATACTGTATCACTCTTAGTTACCTACTATCAGTGATACTAAGTTTTATGACTGACCTCAAGTAGTTACTGTTAGATCTATTTTTATAAAAGTACACTTTCCCTTCTACATTTAGGAAATAAGTTCTAGGGTGATACTCTAGCACTGTGAAATGTGCTGTTGTCTACCATTTTCCATCTGACAGATTTAATATCCATTGATGAGACTTATCTAAATGAATTAGTTTATCAGGAGTTGCATTATAATCATTCTTTTAATTCAAAATTTTCATTATATTTTTGACATAGGTGTTAGAGAAATCTCAGTAAATATATTATTATACAAATTAACAAATGTAAAGTTTACCATTAAATTTACCATTAAAGAAAGTTGCATTACCTTTCATGAATTATTATATTTAAGGATGAAGTTTGCTGAAAGATAATTTCTATTATAAACAAACTATTGAAGTTTATCATTTTGTTGTTGTTGTTATTTATTTTAAATGTGTGAAAAACTGTTATTAGATGGTCTACTATATATCACATAGAAATGATACATATTTTATGGTTATGTATATTATATTGTTCTATGTTATTATCTTATATACGATAGGTTTATAGTTGGAATATAACCCCCCTCCAAAAATAAAAATAAAATCATGTAGAAAAATCTTCCATAAATAAGCCTATAGTCCAGAATTCAGTTTTAACCCTAGAAACAAATATTTTGCTGAATTATAAAAATATTAAATCTAATATAGTGAATATGATTTTAGCATAGATAGGGAATATAGAAAAGGAGTAAATTGAAGGAGAAATGATGAGTTTGATGCTTTGTGAGTGAAGGTATGAGGTTTCTGAGAATCTACATGAAGTTGAACAAAAAGTGGAGAGATTTTGTTGTTGGTAGAGCATCTAAGAAATGTGGAAGTTGTATCATTTTATTTAAAAAAGTTGAAGTCATGATCCTTGATGAAGATATCTACAGAGTATGTTGAACAAGGTAGGGAAGAAGTCTGAAACACCATGAAACATGAACATTTAGAGTGTTAGGTGGGAAAAAGCTTTCATAAATGAGATATTATTCTATGTGACCCCACTGCTTAGTATTAGAAACTAAAAAAAAAAAAAGTTAAAAAAAAGAAAAACCTAACATAAAGTAGAGGACAATTACAAAATTGGAATTATTTGCCTTAAGAAGCAGTGAAGGCCTCATGACTACTAAATTCAAAGGACTCTGTACCTGATGGAAGATCATTGTGAGGTTAGAGCTAACATATTTGGAAACCTGAATATTTATGATTTAATGATTAAAGACTTATTTTTTATATTGGAAAGTAATGGTTTATATGCTTATATGGATACAGAGAGTACAATAGCACTTCAGTTAACTTATATCAATATTTTTTCCCTTCAGTCTGCACAGACTTGAATGATTCATTTTTTTCTTCTCCATTTTAGCCAGTTAGGTTAATTATATGACAGACACATGGTAGGGGTGAGAGCGGGGAAGGCAGAGAGATAAAGAAATATTCTACATACAAAAAACAAAAACCCCACAAAGCAGACTCATGTTAGATGTTTTATTCTCTAAAAATGTGTAAATCATCCCTAAATCATTTTAAAATGCAATTTGAATAGCTATGACCAAGACAAAAATGTGTTGACTAGGCTAAAAACAAAACAAAACAAAAACAAAAACTGGCAAGGTCACCTGTGATGTTTCTAAAGGGCATTTACTTGTGGGCACTTGCTACCTCCTACCTCCATTGTAAGTCACATACTTCCTTACTTGGGTAAACAAACAACTGTGCTTCTTCACAGCTTCACAGAGGAGTCCCCTGCAGATGCTGGTTAAGGTGATAACCAGCCTGCAGAACACCACAACTTGCATGACCTAGACTCCACAGCATTCAATCTAGGAGGTACACGTGGGTTTTATTGCTTCTGTGCTTATCAGCAATGGGGCAGGACAATGCTTATATTTATCTAAGGCAGGTACACATGATGGCTAGAGTAATGGCGCACAGGTGAAATTAGCAGTGGTGTCGCTGAGCTTCTGTCTATAATTGTACTACTGCTCAGCTTCTGGATTTCGGAACTCGAGTCTCACTAAGCTTAGCCTCATCTCTGAAATTCTGCATAGGAAAATGAATGGGGAATTTGAAAAGCACAAAAAAGCAACTCTTTTACTCAGGAAAAATCAGACAAGGTGGGTGAAAATATTTATCTGGATAACTGCAATGTAGAATCTGAAGCAATTGGAATATTTTAAAATATTCTAGCCCAAATGTGCAAAGTGTTTTATTCATGAATGCTTTTCAGTAAATGTACCTCGGTTCTTTAAGATGACAAATGTTGCCTTCTGAAAGATGTGATGCTGCACCACTTTCTTCACTGTTGCCCAGAAAAAGTATGACTTTGTTTTATCATCCACCCTCTTGTCTGACAAGACCCTATTTTCCGCACAGCCTCCCCCCACCCATACGAGGTACAGTCCCTGGAGCCTGTAATTGGCAGGAGATGAAGCGATGATGGGGAGTGATCACAGTCAATAGCTTTGATTAACAATAAGGTGGAAAATTAGCAATGCTAGCATTCAGCCACCCTGCCCTCTCCCTCCTCCATATGCTCCCTCACTCCACGCCGCCGGCCTCACAGAGGGCAGTCAGAGCCCTTCCCCAGCTTTGAAGTGCAGCAAAGGTGCGAGCAGAGCCGAGAATTAGGGAAATTAAGGAGAGGTAGAGGCTGCTAGCCATGATGCGGAGACCTTCGCACAGCCTGGTGTGCTGCTGGAAGGACGAGCAGGGAGTGTGCTGTGTGCTGTCCTTGTGTGTGTTTCTGTCACATGTGGATTTACTTGTGTCTGGACATGCTGTGATCGAAATGGCAACTACTGTTACTACCATGACCCCATCAGCAGCTCTGGTGTTGTTTCCGACAGACCCTGAAGACCTAGAGAAGGGGAACGACAACGGGACGCCAAACCCCACCTCTGATAACGATGACAATTCGCTGGGCTACACAGGTAGAGTGTTTCTTTCCCAAATACTAACTGCCCATTCCGTACATAATGCCTCCTCCATCAATCATCAACCACCTGTGTAAAATTACCTACTCATCCCTGCTTCCAGCTAACAGCCCAACAACTTTTTGCCCTCATTTTCCAGAATTTATTCTTTAACTGGGAGTTCATTTCCCCAAAAGTACACGTTTTGGGGGAAAGGAACTGACATAAAAGCTGCATACATCTGTGTTGTCTAGTTTTGATATTAATGAATGCTCATTGACCTGAAACTTTGATATTACTACTATGTTTAGAGGGATAATATTTTCTTAGAGATTTAATAATTGACTAAGTTGTTATCAAAAGAAACAAATGGCTACATGCCAATAATTGGGCTGGCTAATAATTTGGGTTGGGGGTTGGTTACACTCCAGTCTTATAAACAAAAAGTAAACTCTTAACAAGAGTGATGCATATCACAATTACTAACTTTATCTCAGGATGTGTTTGCATAGCTATTGACACTTCATCCACAAACTACTTCTTAAATAGATACATGTTTACACCAGCAAAAAAAATTAAAAATTAAGTAATTGTGTTGGAAATAATTCATATTATGAATGTCTATAAATGATTACCCTGGGAATATGTAAATGTTTCATACAGAATTTGCAAGTATGGTTATAACTATAATTACATAAGTTACATATCTAACTCAGACAATTTGACTAAAACTCCAGATAAGAACAAAAATTAAACTACATCACATAACCTGTTAAATTACATAATAATGTGATAGTGGTCTTGTAATAATAGCAGCTATTTACATTGTTTTCATTTGTTCTTATTAGCATACTTCTCTACAAACTTTTCTGGATTGTGGGCTGTGGAGTTTGTGTGTGTGTGTGTGTGTGTGTGTGTGTGTTGGGGTAATTGATTAGAGATAATGGACAGCTCTTCTATATCCTTGCAGCTTTTACAGAAAACTGTGATAAAAAGAAAATAATTCATTTTGGTATAAATTAATAAATTAATATTTTACTTCAGAAGCATCCTTACTATCTTCATAAATATAATTTTCTCCAATATTATTCCTAATCTACATAATTGGGGTTTTAAATATTTGGAATAAGTATTAAAATTAATAATGCCTTTCTAAACAACTCTAACATTTATTACATTTATTTTAGTCTTATAAAATATCTTAATCATATTTTACTCTCCTACCTTTCAACCTAAGAACTAGGATTAGAGGACCAACAAGCCCAAGACCATTGGAGGTGAGATAGTGAAGAGGTTGGTGTGATACTTTTCCAGAAACTAAGCTAGAACCAGAGTTGTAAATGCCATTTCTTAATACAGTAACTACCAAGGGAGTTCACAGTCATGAAAGGAGAACTCTGAGGTCACATTCTTTCTCCTGGGTATCCTCAGTCACCAGTGCATCCTAGTTCTATTTTTCTGGTGCTCACACAGTCTAAACAACTGCTTTGTTTAGATACACTATAGCATTTGCCCTTTGTCTTTTATGGATTTCCTGAAAATTACATATAACCAACACATAAATCATGCTGGGACATTGAATTAAGAGATCTTTACAAAACAATGCATTTAAGACTAAGTGTACTATTTTTTAATTTTCATTCCTATTTATTTTTCTCCTTCAGAGTAATTAATAGTTAGATTTCTGCTATTAAACATATCATTTTTATGATATGTTTATGAATTAAGACAAGGTAATAAATTGAAAAAATTATCTTTATAGTCTATAAAGAAACTAATGAAAGCAGCACATTTAATGCAAAGTGACTGGAAAACAATCTTCTGAACAATCTTATTCTAGAGTGTTATTCTTACACTAGAGTATCACAATCTCATTTGTAACACTAATATAGTTAAGGAAATTTATTCTATTTTGTTTTAGTAAATTCCTGATTATTCAGGAACCTCTCTTTTACTATATGAATTAAATATGCTATTTGTGTCTCTTTCATGTATACATTAACCATTTCTTTGCTCATTAAAAACTCCATTGGAAGTAATAAGAAAAATTAAACTAAACAGTGTTAGTTTCTGCTTGGTAATGATTATAAAGGAAGATCCCAATTAGCTCTGAAGTGGAAGTAATCATATAAAATATTATTTGAAACTGTCTACATATTTTTTTCTTTTGTGTGCATGTGTGCAGGTATGTATGTGTGTGTATGTGTGTGTGTGTGTGTGTGTGTGTGAATTTCCTTTACTGTGACAGAATATAATTGACTTGATAGAATCTCTGTATTGTAATAAGAGTTCATTCAGTTTAGAGGAAAGTATGGTGGCCTATCAGTTTAGGAACATTTTTACATATTCAATGTAAATTTTCTATAGTTAGATATGCTTAGAATTAGTAACTCTGGATATAGTAGCAAGAACATCATTAGGATTAAAATATAAATAGTAAGTACTTCAGAAGATATACATACAAAGCAGTTTTCAAATAAATCATTGATAATAGTTACAAGATAAGTTTCCTTGAAAGGTAGAAAGTAAATGAATCAGGTGTGGTTTTTGGGATCTATATTTTTTACACACCATTTCAAAATGACTGCAAATTTTAGATACTGGAAGTTGCTTCCAGTACATGTTGCTTCATTTTGTCAAGCTGGCATGTGACACTTTTCTTTTTCCACCTCATAGTTACACATATAAACAAGTAAAGCTTCCTAGAAGAATATGTACAATTCTGGAAAATATATTTTGTGCAACATGAATCAGTCCCAGAGAAAGATCACCAGTTCACTAAAATTCACATTCACACATCTCCAGTGCTCCCTGTTTTGGTCACTCCAATGAGTATAATTTTCGTTGCAAGCTAATTTGTCACTATAATATCTGCTCTGCTACTCAGATCATTTAGGGCCATCACTCTTAAATTGACACATCAAACTAGAATCCATGGATCATAGCATACACATGAACATATTTTTTGTTAATGATATAATCAACAAATGATAATCTCTTATTAATAGTACTTGCTTCATACACCATATACCCTATTTATCTAAATTGAATAAGTGATTCAATCCAGAAAAAAAAAACATACTCTAGAGTTCAGGGTAGAAGCATATATTTATTACTTTTTTCTTACCATTTCCAGATACAATACTATGAACCCATGTCAAGTTTGCAAACATTTTGGTCTTTCTTACTACTCAATGAATGCAGAGCAATTTATAAGGTGGCACCGTGGTACATTATTGAAGTGGACTTGTGCATTATTTAGATAAGGAGCCCATTTCCTGTTTAGCCAAGTGTGTCATCAATATTGGGGATTATTTAACAGTTCACAGTATATAGTCTGTGTTGTAAGAACAAATAAGATGAGATTTTAAATCAATGCTTTGTGGGGTCAAACACACATCCCAAAAAGGTTGAATATGTAATAACAATGTTTTTAAAGGAGGTTCTGAAAAGAGTACATTGTTTATTGACTTCTGAAAGTGAATGTGGTATTTTGCACTAATGAATGTCAATACAATTTCTATTTTTTTAAAAGATTTTCCTTTTTATTATTCTCTTTAGAGAGAAGGGAAGGGAGAGAGGCAGAAAGGGAGAGAGACATCAATGTAAGGTTGCCTTTCACCCACTTCCAGCTACAGACCTGGCTGGATACCTGGTTATGTGCCCTGACTAGAGAATCAAACCAGCGACCTTTGGGTTCCAAGGTTGGCACCCTATCCACTGTGCCACCAGCCAGGGCCAATTTCTATTTTTAAGCCTTCATTTCTGCATTTTTAAAATATTATTTATTGTTTATTTTTAGAGAGAGGGAAAAGGAGAGAGAAAGAGTGGAAGAAAAACATTGACATACAAGAGAAAAATCAATAATTCTCCTCTACTGTGTCCCTAACCAGGGATCTGGCCCAGAATTGAACCGGCAGAGTTTAGGTTTGTAGGATGACACCCAACCCACTGAGCCACATTAATCAGGGCTCCCTTCTGCATTTTTAGTGCATTTCTTTACTTAAAATATTTCACAGAATTGCTAAGAAATGAGAAAGTGTAGGAAAATAAACTGACGCACAAAACAACACTAACACCTAACTTTAGTGATTACATATATAGAGATCTATATTTTAAAGATTTTATTTATTATTTTTAAAGAGAAGGAAAAGGAGAGGCAGAGAGGGAGAGGGAGACATTAATGTATGGTTGCCTTTCACCTTCCTCCAGCTATGGACCTGGCTGGAGACCTGGCTTGCAACCTGATTATGTGCTCTGGCTGGGAATCAAACCAGCAACCTTTAGCTTCACAGGCCAGTGCCTTATCCACTATTTAACCAGCCAGGGGCTTACAAATATTTTTAAGTGCTTTATAATTGGCCCTAGAAAATAACTAATTTAAGTTTACATAAAATGTCTATTCTACTCTCCATGAAATATCCAGATAATATTCATTTACTTAAATGGAATTTACCTACTGAGTGCCTACTTGGGGAAAGTATTGTACCAGGTATACCGAGGTCTGTTCTGAAAGTATCAAACCAATATCAACATAATTAAAACAGTTTGCACAGCCAATACTTTCAGGACAGACCTCATATATGCGAAAGTATAAACAATCTAGACTATGAGAATCAATATCATGCATGGCTCCTCTATGAATTATCATGTCTTATGGTCCTTGATTGACTTTCTTTTTGCCAGTTTGTGCAACATTAATTTGTGCTTAATAGAAAAGTAGTAAACACTTCTAAAAATGAAAAATCAATCATTTCTACTTACTATAGACCAATACTGAGGATAAAATCATAACCTCACATCAATTTAACCGATTGGATTCATCATCAACAGTTTAACAGAATGAAGTAAATATAATTTTCAGAGTTATAAAGTTGTAAATTTTTTTTTGTTTTGAATAACTTCAGTTCTTAGGCAGTTCTACCAATTCTCTGAAAATAGGAAAGGAAGCACATGAGACAGAAGACTAGAATGGTGTACAAAAGACCAAACTATGTGTAACACTCCAAAAGTCTTTTACCTTGAATACAGAAAATGAAAAAAGATATTTCATTTTCATAATAACTGCCAATAGCGAGTAGACATGCCTAACTCTGTCTTCCTGAAGTTTAAGGGATGTGGAACATGTAAGCTTCAACTGGATTTGAGCATTGAAAAGTTGAACTCTAATGACCATGGGATTCTATGAAGAACAGTTTAAAGCAACTTATATCAATTAATTTAAAAAATTAAATAAATTTTGTGTTATCCTTACATTATCAACACTATTTTATTTCTAGAGGTTTTCATGAACATTGGACACTTAAATTATTCCCCAAACGCATTGACTATTATACTTAGGATTTGGTAATATTTTTAGTGTGGAAAACTTGGCAGCTAAATATTGTGATTGTCTATAATGGGGGAAGAAAGAACAGTGTCTGAGCTTATATTAATTGGCAAAACCTTGATTTTTATAGAGGTATCACATTGAATTTTGCTTTCTTCAAGTAAAACTTCAAGTGGAGAAAATACTTTTCAAGAATAGCTTTCATTTGGATTTTTGAAGGATGCTTTTGATTTGTAGAATGTATCGAAAAGCAATATATCATGCAGAAAACTAAGTGTATATCAGGCTTCATTTCCCCACCCTCCCTGTTGACTAATTATAAGAAATGTTCCCAGGTGACCATATTTATAGATTGAGGGAGAGGTGACAATGTACCAGGAACAGATACATCATGAACGGGAGCTACCTACCTGCACATGCAGAAGTTTTCTGCTTTGAGTGCCTGCTTAAGCTTAATGTCGCCTTGCCCATACCTATTCCACTGATGATCGTAGGCTTCTGAGCACGCCCAACTTTATGACAGGCCAAGCATCTCCCAGTTCATGGTGGTTGCATGATTTGGGAAGGATTTCAGGTTTCCTTGATGAGGAATTCAACCAGAGTTGCAAGATAGGAGCTAGAACTTCAAAAAGTGATTAGCTTTTTCCCAAAGAGGAACTGGCCAGAAGCACCATCTCACTTCCTATTGCTGCGCAATTGAGTTTTCTGTCATGTGACACAAATAACAGCTGCTCAGCTTTGCAAGCTGATAAAGTAGGACAGACTTCTCTTGCTAACAGTCACACACAAAATAGCATTTTGGGTAGTTGGTAAATAGGAAGAAATAGCTCATCCAAATGTGGTATGTTTCCTCCATTATCCCATGATACCCAACAAGCAGACAAATTGATGAAAAATGTAGATCAAGGAGCCGTCAAAGAGGTCCTAATGGCTGACTGCCTCTGTTTCCAAAACCTGATAAAGATTTTGGAAGAAGTTGGAGTTGAGGAAACCAGAAATAAGTCTCGTTACTTTAATAAGAAAGGTCATGCCAAGTATTGGCCTTTCCATGATCCTATTTATACTGAAATCAGGGGCTAATTACCATTGAGGCTCTTTCTAGCTGCATCTCCAGCCTACAGAGAACACATGCTAAAGTGCTGTTTAGGGATGACAGAGCTCCTCTTTTGAGAGTATTAAATGCCTGGTTGAAAGGGTTGACCTATGAATCCATTCAGGAGATAAAGTTGGGATACAGCTAAGTGGGTCACAAATGGTAAAGTCACTCAAACATTTGGATTCCTCTAAGTCATCAGCACCTAAGAGAAGTGGAAACGTATGCCTCAAATGCAAGCCGCATGTATATTTCAAAAATTTTTAGAAGTCATACTTTAAAACAGTAAAAATAAATAACATTCAACACAATATAGACAAAATATTATTTGAACATGCATAAGTATAAAAATTATTGAGACACTTTATATTTCTTGCACTGTTTTACACTCGAAGAACATCTTGATTTGAACTAGTCACATGTCAAATGTTTGAGAGCCACATGAATTCCTCCCTCTCCATTATGCCAGAGAATGTCTGGCATCCAAACTTTCTTTCTTAAAACGTAATTTGAGTCTGTTTTAGTCAATACCAAGTGCACAGTTAGACCCACTTACCTCCAGCTGTTCAAACTAGCTCTTAGATTCCAGAATCTCTGTAAAATCTAATCATAATAAATGCAGCCATTTAAAAATTACTTTTGTTCTTTTCTGGTTCAACACCATTGGAATCATAGCCCATAGATCCTCTCCGGGTTTCTGTTGATGTAAATTAGCAAAATCTATTAAGCCTGGTCTTCCTGGTTTGGGTATAGAAATTGTGACATTTTGGAATGGGAATTGGTGATCTTTGCGCTGGAAGCGATTAGGAGGGAAGAAACAGGTGAGGTAAATGGGTATCCTTCAACAAGATACCTGCCTCAAGTTCTTTGGGGGAGGCAGCTCTAGCCTTACCAGCTGGAAGGCAAGAACTTGACCTTTTGACAAAGGGATTAGTGGAATTTGAGGGATGGAGTGCTCAGGTTCATCTGAACCTACCCACATATTCCATTCCACTTTTCAGGTTTCTGCACTTTTCCCAGTCAATGCTCTAAATGTTCACAGAAGAGGCCCCAATCCAGCATTGTTGAGTCATATGTTCAACTACAATAACCCTGAGGCTATAAGTCAAATGAGGTCTCAGTGCCCCTCGTTGTGCCTTGAGCCAAGAATGTAAAATGCTGGGTATATCACTTCTCTAAATGATTCGGTGCAGGCAGCCCACCCACACAGTCCTTGTATTCTTTATTAACGTCATAATAACCTACTGCAGGAACTGTTCAGACCACCAAAGCTTTACCTCAATAGGCACTCCATTATAGGTGACCACAGGTGATACATCATGGTACTGTTTTGTCACTTTATGCTACAAATAGCCAGGGTCTCGTTTTCAAATTGCATTCAGATTTCACTCACTTTAAATCAAGCCAGTGAATTAACGAATTCCAGATTCTCATTGTGCAAGTCCTGTGGCTGACAAGTAGTGTCTGCTACATGGAGCACCTCTGTTTCTAAAACCTGATAAAGGTTTCAGAAGAAGTTGGAACTGAAGAAATCACAAATAAGTCTATAGCTATTTTAATTAGAAAGGGATTTAATGCAGGCAATTGGGTGTTTACAAAATCATTGGAAGGAGAAGAGAAATTAGGCCTCCAGATATAATCCGTAGGATAAATCTGCCTGAGAAGTTCAACAAAAAAGCTGTTGTCTCAATCAAGAAATGAGACATCAAGAGCTAACGTGGACATGAAAATGCTTCAAATTTGGGCTTCCAAGTCTGTCAGTGAGCTAATAACTTTATTATTTCTAAAGTGTAAAATGTACACAATTTACATTCACTGTGATAACATATCTAGTGGCCACTTAGCACTGTTTATTTGACTTCGTTTCATATAATCTTCGTAACAACTTGGCAGAGTAGGTTTTCTTATCTTTATTCATAGATGAGTAGACTGGATCAGAGACAGATTAAAAACATTTTTTTTTTTTTTTGACTTGCCACAAGTATTAAATCCAGGGAATCCAACCTTTATGCTCAGCCGCTTCCCATACCAAGGTAGGGGTTATCTGTAGTAAGCCTCATGTATTATTAACGGTTGCAAAGTCAGCATGTATAAGCCTTCAAATTGCCACAGTTATCCAATTAACCCATGGTTACTTATATAGCTTTTAGTGCTTCTCCACAGGAGTACGCTAATGAAGTTCTGTATAAATGATTATACAAGTGGGAAACAAAGGTCATGGAAAAAATGGAACACTTCATAATAACTGTTACATAAAGGCTTTTTATTCCCCCTGAAAATCAATTTTAAAGATTTAAGTCTTGGCAGTAGCCTAGTCGATTTTAATACTAGTGCTATTCAGTTGGTTCTAATAAAAATTTTAAAAACTAATAATAATGATATATCAATTTCTTAAGTATTACACTTCAATCTTGCAGATGAGATAAACAAGCCATACCTAAGTAGTAGAACTATGAAAACATACATAGGAATAATTTACATCCACTTTAGGATGCTAGTTATCTCCGGGAAGGTGAGAATAGAAAAGGACAAGTTTATATCTATGGAAATATCTAGAAATTTTTGTTTTCTATTTAAAAACAGAATGTAATACAAATGTGGTAAAAGTTGTTGTTTACGTGCTGTGTGTATTTGTGTAGTTTTCTACATGTATAAAACATTTCATAATTTGAAATGAAAGAGTTTAAGAAACTAATATTATTTTAAAGAATGATTGTGGTTTTATTGGATTTCATTACATAATACAGCATACTTTTATATGTTTTATGCTAGCCTCTGCATTTTTTAAATGATATATGATAGGATTTTGGGAAAGTACCCCAAATTGACATAACTAGGTTAAAATAAAATCCAAAGAAAAATAAAAAAACTTCTGCACAAGACTTAAGTCTTACAGAATATATTTTTGATGTGTTGGGATTTTACTGTCAAGTCATGTTAGACATGACTTCAGTTTTCAAAAATCTAATTTAGAAACAGATGCCTGAAACTGATTTTTGTGGGTTTTTTAAAGATTTTATTTATTATTTTTAGAGAGAGGGGAAGGGAGAGAGGGAGAGAGACATTAATGTATGATTGCCTTTCACCTGCCTCCAGCTATGGACCTGGCTGGAGACCTGGCTTGCAACCTGGTTATGTTCTCTGGCTGGGAATCGAACCAGTGATTTTTGGGTTCGTAGGCTGGTGCCTGAGCCACCGTACCACCAGTCAGGACTGAATTTTGTGTTCTAAGAAAGAAAGAAAACAAAAAGTGGCACTATGATGTATCTAAACATGAAGAGTATGAAGAGCTTTATAAAATGCTATGCCATTGAATTTATAATTAAAAACATATACAGCACATAATAATTATGAGTAAATATGTTTTTTCATTATATATTTTCTAATGCAGGTCTTAGATACTTTTAATGGAAAAAAAAAAAAAAAACAGCAAGATACACACAGTCCATTCATAAAGAACTGTAGAGAACAAAATTACCATTTCTAGAATAGAGGTTTGCCACAGATCTCCTAATTAGTGAAAAGATTATGAAGCAAATCACTCAGACTATTTATGATTTAACCAAGACATTATTTTAACTTGAAACAGTACACCCTTATTCACCACAGCTTTTAATGGACATGTATTGCACATTTAGTTTTAACCTATTTATCTTTTATCTATTTCATTCTTAAGTTTCCATGAATGACAGTATTAGGAAAAATACAGAATTTTACTCTATAATCAATTATTTTCTTTATCTTTAAAGTAAACTGGGATAAGATGAAATTTCTGAAAACAAATTCTGTGATTCTATCTTATTATAATCCAATAAATTTCTTGAGAACTTAAGTCAAATGGAAGTATTAGAATGGCTGTATTAAGTCTGTAAAAACCATTGAATGAACATCAGAATTTTAATATTGGTGTAGAAAAGTGACATTGAATAGTGCAATGCTGAGTAAAAGCTGAAATAATACCATCTATTATAGAGCTGCATGTTTTTTTACACAAGTAGCTATAACTTTCCATTACTTCTATAGCCTTATACAAATTAGACATTTATGAAGATGCATCTTTGAATGTTTTTCTATGCACCAAAGAGAAAAATGATAGTTGAAGAAGTTATTGTTTTTAACATTCTTACTATATTCACTTAAATTTTCTTTGTAAGCAGTTATCATAGTCAACAATATCAACTAAAACCATGAACTGTTTGCTAAGGAATTATTTGAATATTTTTCAGGAATAAGTTACTTCGCCTTTTGCACAGATACCTGTGTTCTACTGGAACTAATGCAATTTGTTTTATGTCAAATTTAAAGGAAAATGTTATTATTTGGACTTAAAATTGCTTTAAATCTTTAAGCCAAATTATAATTTTAAAAATAGATAATATACAACACTACACATAGTACAATATATAAATTAATAAGTTTCATTTATTTAAGCAAGTCAAGAATATCAACCCGCTTCTAAAAATTACTGGTATTGAAGACTTAATGATTATGTGAATAAATTACCTGTGTGGGTAATTTAGAAGATAAAAGCACCAAGTAAACATAAAATCATCAACACCCAACATTTTAATATGCAAGGAGTTCTCATTTTCACCTGCGGACATAATGAACAAGGTGCATGTCAAGAGAATTTACACACACAAACATGCACACACAAAAGGCAAGTGAAGAATTTTATTAAAATTGAAAAAAGTAATTAGGACTTTTAAAAAATAAGTGGCAACTTAGAAATAATCATTTATATTATACTTCATAAAACATATTTTACATTTGCATCTCTTCTCTAATGCACATAATAAATCAGCTTAAATCTGACACCATGTCTCTGATATACTTGGTATGATAACAGGGTATGAAATCCATCATTTTACCTTTGATTTTACCAAAATTGTCCTTTTTGTTCTATAGAACTCAGCTTGTCATACTTACGGATTTCCTCATCATCAAACTTTAACTGATCTAACTCTGAAAAATCTCATCTGTCAATGTGTGTTTGTGAAATATAAGTAGTTTTCCAACACGTCCATGGAAATTTATTTTGTGAGATCCTGTATTTGGGGTAAGATTTGCAATTTGACCTTACAAATGATATGCATTGTGTGTATTGGATTACTTGAGACCAGTCCACAAAAGACTGACTCAGTAATGGTGTAGATGCTAAATGCAAGTGATAGGGATGGGGACTGGGGATATTTAAGGGGAATATGTTTATAACTGATGATTTTGATAGTGAATGTGTTCCTGATTCCTGTTATAACAACATTCAGTTTCCTGTGTACCTGCAGTACTTTGGATATGCAGATAATGAAATGCAGATAATAAGTACTTGCTATTTACCATTCTTATGTTTTGGTGTATATATATTATATTTTAACTTAAATATTCTTTTTTAATCCATGCTTAGTCTTCATAGCCTTATTTTTCTACTTTTAAAATCATGGAGGTTTTAATAATGTACTATGTAGTTTACACTAGTATTTACTCAGAATTAGCCTAATTAAACTTGAATGAGAATTTAAAATTTAGCAGTTGATTAGTTTAGGTCTTAGCAAAAAATAATTTATTTCTGTGATTATGAATGCACTGAAACAGTCACTTGTTTATTTAAATTCATACAGTACATGAGTAAAATGCTGGCAGAAATACAATTCTAAATATTAGAATTATTTGTCTTGTTTTCTCACAAAATGTTAATGTATTGAAGGAAATCTATAAGAAACAAGGTTCATTAAAAATATTGGTAATTTAATAAAACACTAAGACTGTGACATCACAATAATAAAAATGAGCACTTGTAGATTCTAATAAAAAACTGTACAGCATTATGTTTCCCAGAGGGAGCTCATAAATAGTAAATATGTTAAATCTTTTAACTAGTGAAACAAAAACAGTATCTTTTTCATATAGAAAGCTTCTCTCACTTTTAATGTAAAATATTTGCTTTTTTAAATAAGAAACAATTGTTAGAACAATATTTTCAACTAGTCAAGTTGCTTTAATTTTTTTTTTTTTTTTTAGATTTTATTTATTTCAGAAAGAGAAGAGAGGGAGAAAGAAGGAGAGAAATATCATTGTGTGAGAGAAAGATACATAGAGTGGTTGCCTCTCACATGCCCCCAACTGGGAACCTTGGCAGCAATCCAGGTATGTGCCCTGACAGGGAATCAAACCAGCGACACCTCAGTCACATGCCAGGACTCAATCCACTGAGCCACACCAGCCAGGGCAACTTTTAAGCAAGGTATTTAGCTATGCAAATTGTAATTTTACTACTATAATTGAATTTATGAGATTTTCCAGAACAACCAAGAACTTTTCATGTGGGAAATTCAGGTTTAACAGAAACAAAGCAAGTAGGAGTTAGAATCCATACTGACTTCTAGAGACCCTCAAGGAACAAGCAGAGATGACCCATTCTATAAAAACCTGTGTTTCCCCACGGGCTGGTAGCACCGTGGATAAGGCACAGGCCTGCAAGCCCAAAGGTCACTGGTTCAATTCCCAGTCAAGGCACATAACCAGGTTGCAGGCCAGGTCTCCAGCCAAGTCCATAGCTGGAGGCAGGTGAGAGGCGGCCAAGCATTGATGTCTCTCTCCCTCTCTGCCTTTCTCCCTTCCTCACTTTCTGGAAATAATAAAATATTAAGAAAAAAATAATCCCTGGCTGGTGGCACAGTGGATAAGGTGCTGGCCTGCGAACCCAAAGGTCACTGGTTTGATTCCCTAGGCAGGGCATATAACCAGGTTATATGCTGGGTCTCCAGCCAGGTCTGTGGCTGGAGGCAGGTGAAAGGCAACCATACATTGATGTCTCCCTCCCTCTCTGCCTCTCTCCCTATCTCTCTCTGAAAATAATAATAAATAAAATCTTTAAAAAAAATTTCTGTGTTTTCCAGAGCCATGTGCCCAGCAGGCGCTTCATGAGTGACACCTGATGCCATAACAAATATTACTAAGATTGGCTGACATTTTTCAGGCTAATGGTATGCAACTTTGAGGTGTACCCCTTGCACCACATACTACATGCAGACTTTTTCCAATGCATTCTCATTTTCTTTCATAATGCTTATTTCCAAATTGGACAAAACAATGCATAAATATAATATTCTAATATATCAACATTAATACAATTTGGAGAATATGTCTTATTTCTCTATTACTATTCACAGTATGTAAAAAATTCATAAAAAATTTTAAAAATTAATGTGTGAAAACCAAATTGGATCTAAGAATAATTACTTATTTTTTCACCTAGAGGTAAACAGGGCTTGCCAGATTTCACTCTAAAATTGCTACATTGCTCTACACTCCTGACAGTAGTTCATGAAGTTACAGATCTATCAGGTATATAACTATATTGTATCACTTAATTTTTATTTTTATTACTAATGACTTGCGGTATTGCTTTGTATGCAATGGTTTTTGAGGTTCCTTTTCTGTAAATTGCTTGATTATATACATTGCTCATTTTCCTGTTGCCTTTTCTTATTGCTTTTAGTTCTTTGTTGATTTTACATATTTCAAATATATTTTCCCTTTAGTTATTTGCCTGTTTTCTTCCTCCATGGTGTCTTAAACAGAAATCCTTCATTTTCATCTCACACACCATCTTATTTTATGTTATGATTATGCTTTTAAATTAGTCACATAGATGGTCTCCTACAATTTTTTCTATTAAAAAAGTTCACCTTTTATATTTTAGTTTTTAATGAATGTGTAGGCCACTCTTTTTTTTTTTTTTTTCCCTAACCCTAACCCTAAGTTTAAGTGTAAGTCATTCTTTACATGGTGTTTTGTTTCTTTATATGTCAGTTTTCTCTGTACCATCTACCAAAGCCATCTACCCTTTCCATTTGTAGCAACTTTTCAGAGGCTATATACCTCAATACATGCATGGGCCTGACTCTAAGCTCTCAGTTCAGTTATATTAATCTATGCACCTGTTCTCATACCAATTCTACAGAAACAGATATACAATAGGACAAGGGCATGATTGTCTCTGTAAGTCATTCCATCTCAGAGCAAGAATTGTGTCTATATTAATTAAGAAAATCTCATAATACAACTTTGAACTAAGCATCTTCTGTAAAGCTCAAGATAGTGTTAATTGTACCTAATTAATACGATTATGTGAGAATTAAAGGAAGATCATGTAAGCTAATCACTGAATAAGTGACTGATGCATAAGTATTCAATAAATGTTAACAATAGAATTGACAATTAAATAGAAAATAATCAGAAAATACTAAACCAGGTTTCCTATCTTGTTAGGGAACAGATATTCTATACAACATTACAATTACATATTTAGTTTACTGTAATAACATCAAGTACAAACATTGAATTAATTTATCAGTGAAGAATAATTTGAAAATAAATTTTCAAGTACTATTATGCCATTATTTATTATTTCTGGAAACAGCCTGCCTTCCTGTAAAGTGGGTTCTGCTAAATCGATTTCACCACTTGTCAAGCACTGGTTTGAAATATACTTTTAATTGTCTTTTAAATACCATGACCACCAAAGAGTTTGAGTTTCTCAATGAGAGAACCCAGAATTCCACAAAATTGAATGATGAACTGGCAGTAAGTTTCAGCCTAGTTTTCAAATGAGTGGTTCTTGACCTGGGCTTCCATACGGAGGAACAGCTTCATGCCAATCAATCGAGCCCTCAGGGAAGGGATACAAACACTGGTGTTTTGGGTTTAAAATCTCCACTCAATGAGTCCAATGGGCCAGCAGAGCAGAGAACCACTGCTTTTGTAGAGTGTTTAGGTCACAGTCTCCCTCCTTCTTACATCAGGGTCTTAGGCTTGCAACCATTGCGAATTCCTGGTCAATGGAATATTTGTTAAATTAAAATGCAGTTTGATTTATTCATGTTCTTCATTGCATCTAATTAAAACCAGTTAATATTTTACTTCAATGATAGTCAAAGTCAGATGATGTCTGACCCTCCCAATTACTAAATGTAATTTTAAGTATATAATTTGTATATCCAGTATATATGTGTGTATGTATATGTATATATGTATATACACATATATATGGGGAGAGAGATTAGATATATACATATGTTCTTCCTAGATGACATTTTTGTGAGACTTCATATGTGATAAAGGTTATAGAATTTATAATTTAAAATTCTGGATTTTTGTGTAATTAGGAGAAATAATGACTTTATTCTGATTCACTGGATATCCATGTAAATGTTTAAACGTAGATAAGCATTAGCAAATTCATAGGACTATTTGCACTTTTAAACTGCTTACTCAACAAAAAGCATCCATTTGTTTAAATTAAGGTCAGCCTTCATTTATTACAGTAATTACTGCCTTTCAACTGCAGGTAATGTGCTTGATTTCCCAAGTATGTGGCAACTCCGTCTCCTAGGAGTCACCGCACCTCAGTCAGTAGTGCAAAAGTCGATGTAAGACCAGGGGTCTTAATTCTATATATGAATTTATTACTAGCCCATTTCTTGTCAGAATTGATTCATATTTATTTTTCAGCTGTGTCTCGTTTTTTTCTTTTTTATGTTCATTGAAATATGTATACTTAAAACATTAAAGCTGAACATTTCTAAGTAGCCTAAGCTGCTACTAGTATATACAAAAGCCATGCATGAATACAATTAGATGGTTTTCACTTTCAGTAGAATTCAGTAAACCATGTGCATTGTTTTCACTTTATTTCAAGTCATTTGTTTGACTTCATCTACCTTCAGGTTTTGGAATCATATTAGGACAACCTCTTCAGTAATTTACTTTCAAGTTTCCCTGCTGTTTTATCATAAAATTCATGTAAGATGTTATTCCAGGCCACTAGGGTTTTAGCTACTAATTTATCCAAAGATATAGTTACATTCTTAATTAGAAGAATCATAAAAAGCTCCCTGAAGGAAAACCTAAAAATAGTACTTATCATAAATGATGAAAAAATTTAATTTGTCAAGAGCAAAATAGCACAAATAATTTTTATGTGCTTGTCTCCTTTAAAAAATATTTTATTAACTTTTTAAAAAGATTTTACTTTTAGAGAGAGAGGAAAGGAGGGAGAAAGAGCAGGAGAGAAATATCAAAATTGGGTGCCCTCAACTGGGGACCTGACCCACAACCCAGGCATGTGTCCTCCCTGACTGGGGATCAAATAGACAACCCTTTGGTTCAAAAGCTGGTGCTCAATCCACTGACAGGGCTGTGCTTATTTCTTCTGACATAAGCATCTGTATTAGTGCAATTTGTTCAGTAACAAGTCCCAAGTATAGTAAAGCCTTATCAAAGTGAAGCAAAAAAAAAAAAAAAAAAAAAAAAAAAAAAAAAATATATATATATATATATATATATATATATATATATAGTTGAAGACCTGCCAACTCTTTGTTTATACTTTATTATTTTTGTCAACCAACCATTGCCACAAATTTGTATCTGCTATATTTTTAATAATTTATTTTTAATCTTAAAAGTTATCCAAATAAAAAGTGATTCATATAAATGGGCAAACAGAATGTTTGAGATATTTAGTGATTATTTCCTAGAAGAGGTAAATAATATATTTGCCTTGTGTATGTGTTTTACAGCTTCAATCTATATCATTTAATAACCTGCATTCTATGTTTTTGATTGAATCTTGAATTCCTGAAGCTTCCTGCTGATGGTTTCAGCTGTTGATACATCACATATATACGACACAGGTGTCCCAACCATATATTTGCAGACTTTTAGGTAAAATGAATTCTCTTAGCTGAAAATTGGTAATTATGAAAAAATCAAATTGGAAAGAAAAATGTAAAACTGTCTTTATTTGAAGATGACATGATGTTGTATATAGAGAAACCTAATGATTTCACCAAAAATATACTAGAATTGATCAATGAATTCAGTAAAATAGCAGGATATAAAATTAATATCCAGTAATCAGTTGCATTTTTATATATCAATACTGAAGTAGCAGAAAGGGAAACTAAGAAAACAATCTTATTTACAATTGCTTCAAAAAAAAATCCTAGAGATAAATTTAACCAAGGATGTAAAACACCTTTACTCAGAAAATTATATGACATTGAAAAAATTGAAGAGATACAAATAAGTAGAAATACATACTACATTCATGGATTGAAATAATTAACATCATTAAAATGTTCATACCACACAAAGCAACCTTTATATTCAATGTAATTCCTATCAAGATAACAATGGTGTATTTCACAGAACTAGACCAAATATTTCAAACATTTATATGGAACCACAGAAGACCCTGAACTGACACCACAATTCTGAGAATGAAGAACAAAGTTGGAGGAATCATGCTCCCATGTATCACAAACTATATTACAAGGTCATAGTAACCAAAACAGCATGTTACTGGCATAAAGACAGACATATACACAATGAAATAGAAAAGAGATCCCACAAATAAACTCACACCTTTATAGTCAATTAAGATTTGAAAAAGGAGGAAAACATATAAATAAGCTAAAGATAGACCAGTCAATAAATGGTGTTGAAAAATTGGACAGATTCATGCAAAAAAGTGAAACTAAACCACCTTCTCATACCACACATAAGAATAAACTCAAAATGGATTAAATACTTACATGTTAGACTTGAAACTATAACAAATCTACAAGAAAACATAAACAGTAAAATCTCAGATATGTCTCATAGCAATATTTTTCTCTGATATAGTCTCATAGGCAAGGGGGAAAAATGACTACATCTTAACTAAAAAGGTTTTTCAGAGAAAAGAAAATTATCCACAAAATAAAAACACAACCCACTGAATGGGAGAATATATTCACCAATACATCTGATAAGGCCTTCATACCCTAAATTTCTAAGGAATTTATAAAATTTAACAACAAATAAATAAAGCCAAATAATGCAATTTAAAAAGTGGGCAAAGAACCTGAATGGGCACTTCTCCAAAGAGGGAGGATTTAGGGGCTGGGTGAGAGGATAAGGATTAAGCAAAAATGAAAAAGAAAGACATACTACGCCAAAGGCAAGGGAGTAGAGGTGGAAGTAGAAGATGGTAAAGGGAAGATAAATGGTGATGGGAGGAGACTTAGCTTCGGTGGTAGCATACAATACAAGATACAGATGATAGACTATGAAATTGTGCACCTGAAACCTATATAATTTTATTAAACAAAGTTACCTCAAAATATTTCAACTAAAAAATAAAGTTGGGCCCTGGCTGGTGGCACAGTGGATAAGGCACCAGCCTGCAAACCCAAACGTCGCTGGTTCAATTCCCCAGCCAGGTCACATAACCAGGTTGCAAGCCAGGTCTCCAGCCAGGTACCATACATTGATGTCTCTCTCCCTCTCTGCTTCTCTCCCTACCCCTTTCTCTAAAAACAATAAATAAAAATCTTTTAAAAAGATTTTAAAAGCCCTGGCTGGTGGCACAGTGGATAAGGTGCTCACCTGCAAACCCAGTGGTTGCTGGTTTAAGTCCCAGCCAGGGCAACATACCAGGTTGCAAGCCAGGTCTCCAACCAGCTCCTTAGCTGGTGGCAGGTGAAAGACAACTGTACATTGAAGCCTCTCTCTCTTTCTCTCTCTCTCTCTCTCTCTCTCTCTCTCTCTCTCTCTCTCTGCCTGTCTCCCTTCCCCTATCTCTAAAATGTAATAAATAAAATCTTTTTTAAAAATTGTCATGTTTTACATCTAAAATGGTTATCTAAGTTGACATTATACACTATTATATGAAAAGTATAAAGTCCTAAGGTTTAACTGTTGATATATTATCCATTTTATATATACTTTTATAAACAGTTGCTGTATGTATATAATGTTCACACAAATACTAATCATCATTACTACTAAAAAAGATCCACTGATATTGAAGTTTAGTAGATCCAAGCTCTATGTCCCCTAGAGTATAATGAGATCAGCTTTGATTAATTGCAAACTCTTGTGAGCTACACAATATACTGGTTCACATGAAACTTGTTTTAAAAATTCATTTGCATTTATTGACATTTTGTCCGTTGAAGCTTTTAAACTGAAATGTAACACATTATCTGCACTTTCCTGAAATGTTTAGATTCAAGCAGATGAATGTTACCCAGAAATTTTCCTAAATTGATTTCCTTAATTTTGTATGTGTGTGTGTGTTTCACAGCCAAGACAATGTTGTAGGAACATTTACCATTCTTGATGTTATGCTATTTACAGATATCCAATTTTAAAATACACACATACTGAAGCTATTTCTCTCCATTTAGATTCCTGTGATTCTCAGATTAGCAGAGATCTGCCAAGAGTAAAACCCTAAAGAATAGCTGCTAGGATCAGAGCTTTAAGCAGAAGCAAGCAAACTCCAGGGCCAAAACACTGAGGAACTCAGGGATTCTGGGCAGAAAGACAACCTCTAGGCAGGTGGCAGATTCATCATTAATTCAGTAAAAGCTAATCTTGCTTTTGTTCAGTAACTTCCTCAAATTATCATAATACAGCTTCATTTGTACAAATTAAAATTTTTGTTTACAGTGGCTCAGAATGACACGGATACGGAGTCATGAATTGCTAATAGAGTTTGCACTGTCTACCCGTGGGATTTGGCAAAGTCCATTTGTTGCTACATTTGTTCTCAAACATGGCTTGGACACCAAATTTGTCTTTTAACTCATGAATGTCATTAGGCCTTTTTTGTGTATGCTGTATTGATCCCAATTCTCCAAAGCATTTTCAGGTGCCAGAGTAGTTATGTCTGTATTTCAAATGAGTTCCTGCCTCCAATCATGGTAAAGCTGTTTCTCCCATTATCCTTGGAAGCCCTTCTATCTGCATAATACACAAACACCTTCAATATATACCTCAGACCATCTGCTAGGTTGGCATGGTGCCTGATTAAAAAAAAAAAAAAAAAATGTTCACCCTCTCCTTTGCTATAGGTACTAAACCTTCCATTTATCCAACCAGCTTTCAAAATTCTGTAAATTATAAATTATCCTGGAAGAAATCTCCCTTGCATCAAAGAACAAAACAGTGGTGCCTTGAGCTTCTTTGCAAAGGGACCCATCTGCTAATTAAGAGTTCAAACAAAAGTCTTATCTAGAAGTATTCCCTTCAAAGTGACCTTCTGCTTCCATCTAGGAAATGTCTTTATTACCACTCTCCCTATAATACAGAAGGATCAGGTGACCACAAAATCCCACAATCCCCAGAACATGGTTTCAAATACATGTCTGAAGACTTGGGGAACACTTTTTCTTTCATGCTTAACATAAATTATGTCAGTTTACTGAGCAAAAGTCCCATTTGATTTAGATAGGTTCATGTGAATTTATACCATGGATCCTTTGAAGGAAATTAATTCATTGTTTGCCATTTTTTATTGATCCTTGTGCTCTTGGGCCAGCTATTACATCCTCAAATTCAGCTTCCTTAGCTGTTTGCTCTTCTTTCCATACTAATGGAATTAGTGTGTTAAAAATAGGAAGGCGGTTTAGGGAAAGAAAGAATAAGATTTGGGTGAGACAGAGTTTCATTTCAATTGATTACACTGCCAACAGACGACACTGGGGAGTTTTTCAACTTCTCTAGGAAAAAGAAAAATAACTATCTCAAGAATGTGTAAGAGTTAGACATTCAATAAATATTAGTTGTTTTCCTTTAGACTAAAACTAATGATGGTGCCAAAATGCGTGTGGTGGTATTATGCAATATTTGTATTTCCTTAACTGTAAGTGCCTGTTTCTTAGTATTGAAATAAGTAGAGCTATATAAGAGTACATTTTGTCTTGGGTACATATTCATTTTTCCCTTTAAGTCCTTTTAAAAATAATTTTTAATTTGTTTTTCTTTTTTTTCTTAAGTTTTTTGAGATATAATTGACATATTATAGCACTATTTAAGTTTAAATATATACAGCATAATTATTTGACTTTCATTAGTATAAAAGATTTCCACAGTTTAGGTAACATTTATCATCTCATGTTGATACAAAAAAAATAACCTGATGAGAATTCTTAGGAATTTTACTCTTAATGGCTTCAATACATATCATATAATGTTAACTATAATTATATTGCACATTATATCCCTAGTTATCATATAGTTGGATGTTTATGCCTTTGTCCACATTCATTCAATTCCCCTTCCCCATACCTCCCATTCTGATCATCATAAATTTGATTGAGTTTTATAAGTTTGGTGTTTTGTTTTTTATTTTCTTCATAGAAGTGACAGCATATGGTATTTGTCTATTGTTCCTAATTTATCAAACATAGTATAATACCATCAATATCTATTCATGTTGTCACAAATGGTTAGATCTCCTCTTTTTTATGACTGAATAATATTCTTCTGTGTGTGTGTATGTGTGTGTGTGTTTTCATTTACCCATTAATGGACACAAAGGTTATTTCCATGTTTACAATTTTAAGATTTGTTTTTCACCACCATACCAGCATTATATAGAATGTTAAAGGGTTTTCTTTACAAAGAAGATAAAAAATATGAACAATAAAATGACAACAAATATATATCTATCAACAATTGAACCTAATAAACAAAATAAACAAACAACCATAACAGAAACAGAATCATAGATACAGGGAGCATTTTGGTGATTGCCAGATGGGAGGGGAGTCTGGGGGATGGAGAAAGGGGTGAAGGGATTGAGAAAAGCAAATTGATAGTTATAGAATAGTCATGGGGATGTAAAGTACAGCATAGAAAATACAGTGGCCAAGGAACACGTATGCATGACCCATGGACATGCACAACAGTATGAGAATTACCTGAGGGAGTGTGGAGGGACTGGTTGGAGGTGGACAAAGGGGAAAATTTGGGACAACTATAATAGCATAATCAGTAAAATGCAATTTGAAAGACCTTTAATTTCATATTTTTCCCTCACCTGTATTTCAAGCAGCAATCCAGCATAGAATTTACTATAGGGTCTAATCTATCTGCCATCAAATTTATGTTTCTCTTTCTAATCATTTCCTGTTCTCTGCACGGAGAGATTAAAGAATACACCCAACCCTGGCAAGATGGCTCAGTTCATTGAAGCATCATCTCTGACACTCACATAATGTTTCTTTCCCTCTTGCTCCAATCTCTTTCTCAATCCATTCCTCTCTCTATAAAAGAAAATTAATAAACATCCCTCAGGTGAGGATTTAAAAAAGAGAATACATGCAATGGAGTTATTTCTCCCTCTCAAAATACACAATATCCAGTTTAAAAGATCTTCAAGAACTGCTTTAGATATGAGGCTACTCATTGACTTTCAGTGTGATGAATTTGATATGGATATACAGACAAATATGTCAAACTCCCATGCGCCACCAACTCCTACTCAAGTATTATCTCCATTAAATCACAACAGTCTATTATATGAGTCATAATCATAATCTCTGATCCTAAATATTATCATTTTTATTAATAAAACCATATTCACTTCCTTAAAAACTAGCTATTCTGTGGTGATATACACAAATTCGAAGTTACTCATTTTTTTCCAAGCAAGAAAACAAGGCAGAAATTCAATTATACCTTTTAAAACCTTTGTCTAGTTTCTTCTGGTTTCTCATCTAATATGGCCTTTCCCTACAAGTCTATATCAATATCACCTCATCTGAGTTTTTTCCCAATTGTTTCAAAAGTTGATTTTGTTTTTCCTTTACTGACACCTAGGTACTTCTCATTTATAACACTGATCACAAAATCATTAATTTACCTATTTATCTGCTTTCCATTTTCTGAATTGTTGAACCTGTAGGGTAAAGCTAGGTCCTCTATTTTTATTTTTAGTGTGCCCATAAAATAAACAGTGTTTGGGGCAAAGTGCTTTATTTATTTAATTGAATACAAAGCAGAAAAATATTCAAGTGTACCTTGAGAAGAACAAAAAAATTTTACAGCAGAAAATGTTTCCTAGTAATTGTAGGACAAGAGTATTTCTAACTGAACTGTCAAAGAATCTTTTTAAAAATTCAGTTGGGAGAAAGATTTGTACTAGGGAGTGAAAGCTAGAGTTGTGTTTGTGTTTAGTTTCTGTCTTATAAACAAGTAAATTAGCCAGGTACTATAAGAAAATTTATTTATTGTTTTCCTGTGATGCATAATCATCCATGTAGAGAAACTGATATACTAATTGTCCTTTATCATGGGGATATTTCACAGTGATTATTAGGGAGTTTTCATGGAGGCAGAAATTTTTGAGACCAGACATTTATTGTATCTTTGTCCATGTGTGGTTGCCATTTTGGACAGCAAAAGTACGAAACAAAGAGAAATAAATGTGTGAGAATGATTGATTAGTTAATTAAAAAGGAATCCAAAGGACTCTTCTATAGCCTTCTGAAAAGAAAGTTATTCTTTCAAATGTAGTATTTTTCTGGCTTACTATATGTATATTAACAACTATACAGAACACTGTGTAGTCTGTTGTAAGGCCACATAAAATATCTCATCTGTTTCTTATATATAGTCATGCTACATAGTTTAGAAATTTATTCCCACTGGGTGTAACCTTTGTCATCTAGATTCAGTAAATGCTTAACAGGCATAGGCCAGGACCATGTGTGTTTTGCTTTAAGGGTAAATAATCTACACTGAGACAGACAGCCCCTGAGAATATTCCTCCCATATGTCAATATCATGGTTCTTTTTCAGCATGCCTAATATATCATGTCATCAGTGCGGTCACAATGAGACAATGGCAATGAAAACCCAATGTTGGAAGTATTGCTCATAAAAGTTTTCTTAGAATATAATAGTGCTGTCTAGCTCTTTAAATTCTATACAGGGAGTGCTATCTTTAATAATGCTACATCAGGAACCCCAGTTCAACTACAGAACAAGAAATGAAGGATTTACATAATGCTCTGTCCACCATTGTAGGAGCCTAGAAGATTAGAAAGTGAGCTGGCATACAGGTCATTCCTCAGCCCATAAATCTCATCTGTGTTGTCACAAAAGACTATGAGAATGAAGGAACATTCTTTTTCATTCTCAGGCTTCTAAAGATTTTTTCCCTTAACTATTGTCCTCACCTTTCTATAGTTACTAACTCTTCAAAGTATACTGAGGGAAAGACAAGTGTCCTCTGCTCTATGGATAGTGCACAAGTTAATTTATCATGCTTTATTAGAAATTCCTGTATGAAAACAGAAAAAATATTTTATTATAATACTCAAGTAGATCAGAACTGTCTGTTCTTCCACCAATTGATTAGACTCAAGAGAATTCTGGTAATTTATCTTCTCTAAAACTGGTGGTTATATAATAGACTATCAAAGATTTAGAAGGCTATGAGAAAGAAAATGTCTAAATATGAATTAGGAGTAGATATAAAGGTGCATTCTTGTTTATGAGCACTTTTAAGGTTTCAGGCAATGCTTTTTTACAAAATGCTGAAGCATTCCTTGATCTCTTAATTTGTATTTAATACATACCTTAGTGGATTAACATACTGGTCTTTTATCTCTAGGAAGCAGTTTTTTTTTTTTTTTTTTTTTTATTTTAAAGGGATTTTTTTTTTTTTTTTTTTTTTTTTTTAAAGATTTTATTTCATCATTTCCGGAAAGAGGGGAAGGGAGAGAGACAGAGAGGGAGAGAGACATCAATGTATGGTTGCCTTTCACCTGCCTCCAGCCACAGATCTGACTGGAGACCTGGTTTGCAACCGTGTTATGTGCCCTGGCTGGGGATCTAGGAAGCAGTTTTTAACTGACCTGATAATCAATTTAATTATACAATACTAAAATTAAAAGTGTAAATAAATGTTAGTTTTTCATAAACAAAGCACCATATGTTACACCATTATTTAAATTGTGTATATTTTCTTATTTTGTTTTTAATGTACACATGAATTACATTACAAAGTATATTTTTACCTCTCAGTGAAAAATCCAGCACTCTAATTTCATCTTATGAATCAGAAATAGTTTTTGAAACTGGAAAACCATGAAGAATCCAGATTTTCTACTCAGATAATTCCCACAATTTATAAACGTAATTGTTTTTCTCTAAAAATAAATGAGTAATTTAGAAATTACCTACTTGAAGGTTGTCTCACTTTTAAAAATTCTTATGAGACTGTATATATGTTTGTAAATTTGCCCTTATATAAACTGTGACAGCAGATTTTTACATTATGCCATGCTTTTATTGTTGGTTGCATCTATTTTCTTATTAATGTATATATCACATCCATATTTAAGCTTCTTGGGGTAAGATTTATTATGGTCAGTTTTCAAAGGCTAATAATGAGAAATTAACCTTCATGTTTGGAACTCAAATGGAATATTTCTAGTCAAAATTGTATTTTGAAAAGAGAGAAGGAAACAAAGCAATCTGAACCCCATGCCTTCCTTCATTCTTTCAATTAATTGTTTTGCCTAGCTAAATCCTTTGCATTCTTCAATGTCAACCACAAACCTCATCTTTTCTTCTTGCAAAAGGTGTTATTCTCCCATTCTGACCATTGATTGTTTCCAGATTGTCTGAATAAAATCTTTTTAATAAGGCCTTCCAACTTTTTTTTTTTTAAGAGTCAATGTTTACCATTCCCAAAACCTTAGATTGCTCTGGATTGTGAGCCCTGGTAAGAAGTCATAGATTGAAGCAGTGGATGATGTAGTGTCTTCAAAGATAATCTCTTCTTTCCCACTGAAAGTACAAACCAAACTTCAGAATGGCAGTGGAAACAGAGGGACATGATGGTAGTAGCAACCACCTGCAAGACCCACTAAGTAAGGGTCTGAAAAGGTGTCGATTCCAATCCACTCATGAGCCTGCATGTGGTTATTTATGTTTATTCACACAGAGCATACTAAGAATAATTCCAGGGAGATGTCAGAAATCAGAATGTTGTGATCATGGAACTGAGTACTTAGACATTCAATGAACCAAGAGCAAAGAGTCAGCCTTACTTCCATGTATTTTGCCATTTCAGGGAATCCTTTTCAATTCAGTGAGTTATTTTGGTTTTGGTCATTTTCTAAGCCAAGACTGTACTCGCAACAGCTGTTTTCCCAGGATATGTTAAAAGCCTTCCAAAGCCTATGACAACAGATCTTATTTTGGAGGTAGCTGTCTAATCATCAAAGTCTAAGTACAGAGCACTTTTGAAAACCAAAGCACTCTTCAGCACTTTAAGGCAAATGCTACAGAGAATCTTACACAGCCATGTAATATCACTGATGGTTTTGAAATTATTTTTAGCAATGAAAACCTTCATACTTATTATAAATATATGTAAATATGTATATTATCTCTTTAATATAATATATATAATATATTAGAGAGAGAAAATATTTTCTATCAAGACCCAAAATTCTGGTTGCCCAGCCTTCCCATTTTTCCTTTGCTCATACAAAAAGAGGGGCTGATCATGACCTATCTTCATAAAACCTTAGGGTGTTATGAACAGCATTTATATAGCTGTAAAGGTCCTTTCCATGTATTCATATTTAACCTTTTTTAAAAACCACATGACCTTGAACTCTCCACATCCTAGGAAAACATTCATAACCAAGTGCCTAAGGTTTCAGTGACTGACAGACCTAAAGTCATCAATAGACTGATTCAAGGTTATCAGTAAAGCCATCCTTAGGATATAAGCAGGGCAGAGATTTCCATGTGGTCCATGTAATTTTTCCAGGCTTTTGTGAATACTTAAAAGAGATAAGTGTAAAAGGGAAGGGCTCTAACACCTTGCCTGATACACAAAACATGACAGGTTATCAGGTACAAATGCAGCTTTTTCCAGTTTTAAGACCAAGTTATTCCCACCCCACACATACTAGGTGAATGTAATTATAAATGCACATAATCAGTAGTAGACATACTTCTTCAGCTAATTTCTTCATCAAAGCAGAAATTTACATACAATTTCTATTATGTTGCCAAAGTTTTAATTATATTCTTTCAATCAACAAGATTCTACAAACAAAAAAATTGTATCACTTTACTAAAATAGCATTTCTCCATTAAAATGGGATTCCTGCCCTGGCTGGTAGCACAGTGGATAAGGTGCCGGCCTGCGAACCCAAAGGTCGCTGGTTCGATTCCCCAGCCAGGGCACATAACCAGGTTGCAAGCCAGGTCTCCAGTCAGGTCCATAGCTGGAGGCAGGTGAGAGGCAACCATACATTGAAAAAAAAAAAAAAATGGAATTCCTTTCCCTAAAAAAATATTATTTGAAGCATGTAGAATAAATTCTGAAGCAACTGTCTTGGCTTAAATACATGGGAAATTTTTATTTTAGAGTTTAATTAAAGTGCAAATTCTTTTAAAATAAGTCTTTATTTTGGAGAGCATGCAATACTGAAAAGAATGTTTATATGTTATATGAGAATCTTTGGAAGCCTAGGGAATTAATTAAATATGTTTGTAGTAATGCTGTATGTATAGAAGAGAGAAAACGGATAGTGTACATTACATTAATAGATAAGTGTTTTACCTATCTGCTGCTGTACAACAAATTACCCCAAAACTCAACTGCTTATAAAAACCAAATATTATCTCACATAGTTTCTGAGGGTTAGGTATATAGGAGAACTTAATTAGATGGTTCTGGCTCAGGTTTCACATGAGACTATAATTAAGGTGTCAGTGGTGACAGCGTCAGTCACCTAAAAGCTTGGCTGGGTTGAACTGGAGGTTTGTCTTCCAAGATGACTTACACACTTGGCTATTGGCGAGAGGCCTCAGTTCCTGGCCACATGGAACTTTCTAAGAGGTCACAAGTATCTTCACAACGTGGCAACTAGTTTTCATTATAGAGAATGACCCAAGAAAGAGCAAGAGGGAAGTTACGATGTGTTTTAAACCCCTAGTCTCATGTACCATCACTTACCCTGTATTCTATTTGTAATCAGTATGCCACTGGTCTAGGTCATTCTCAAGGGAAAGAATATTAAGCACATATTAAGCATAACCTCTTGAAAGAAGAAGTGTGAAAATATTTTTAAAGTATCACTAATGTTTGTAAAACAAAACACATTTTGAAATTTTGCATTTTGAGCTTCAAAGTGTTCATGTCCATTTTCCTGAAAGTCCCTTGGCTATGAGTCCCATGAAGGGGGGAGTACATATGGTCATTCTTCATTGAACATCTCAGTGTGTATCACACAGTAACTCTTTTGTGATAGATACTTCATATTTGTTGACTGAATGAGTAAATTAAGTATGCTAACCTATAGTACCCTGTCTCATAAAGATTCATTTGGAAATCCCTTGACTATACTCATTTCTTTATATTTGCTAAATCTAAAAACCATCCCCTGCCTCCCTTCCCAAAGTCAGATTCACAGTTTAACAAATTTGAGGTAAACATTTGTTTGAAGAACATAAAGTTGATAAAAATAAAAATGGATTGTCTGCCCTTGAGCACTGAAAGTAACACTTTCAGTGATATCATTGTTTTTTAATTTTTCACTGGAAGATGTAGTTTGATCATTTGAGATGTGGCCCCAAGGTCATTTTCTGTTTGCATATCAAAGACTGTCCATGAAGAACTTATGTTGACTTGCAGAATAATTCATCTTTCTTACATATACTCCTTCCACTCTACTGAAACAGCTCTTGCTATAATACTGTTGACCTTCTCACTGACAAATTCATCAGACATTCATCCATCTTCTTTACCTTATTTGAACTTTATTCTACATATATATATTTTCTTACTTCATTCTTTTTAAAGTAATATATAGCATTCAGAAAATGCCGAGATATTCTACAGTAACAAACAATGCTACATATGATATATTTTTCTTACTTCATTCTGTTTAAAGTAATGTATAGCATGCAGAAAATGTTGGGATGTGCTGCAATAATAAACAATGACCAGATCTCTGTAGTTTATAACAGGGTTGTTTATTCCTCACTAATACTAGGTTGGTTCTTCTATACATCATTGCACTTTAGGACCTAGGTTGATGAAGCAACGTCTCTCTGTCCAGTGCCAGCCATCATGGCAGAGGAAAATGAGACTTTATTGAGATTCATTCTGCTTTTAAAGCTATTGCCCAAAACTGACCCATCTCACTTCCATTTACATTTACTGGACAAAACCAATCAGATGGTCAAGCCAAATTTCCATGGGGCAGGAAAGTATGACTTTTCTCTAGGATTCCTCAAGCTCTCCTCATGCCACTCTGATCCCTTCTCTGCTTCCTTGTTTTCTGTCCACTCTTAAACTGGAAAGGTCTCAGACCTTCACTGTACATAGGATTCATCTGGGAAGATTATTAAAAATATAGATTCTATTAATTATTTCCATTTTTGTATCCTGTGTTTTATTTGGTGGAAGTGTCATCAGGATAAGTGCCCAAAATAGAACAATGGATGTTGTATTTGAGAGTGGCTTACTAAGGGCATAGCAGTAGATGGACCTCTTCTATGTGCAGGAAATAAGGGAAGATGTTATATTTAGAAAATATTAAAAGAATGATAAAACTAATTTAAACTTAGTCTGTTTCTTGTAAATGAATAGACTAGTAATGTTTATCAAGTTTTTAAATGAGTGTACCCTTTGATTCAACAAATTTCATTTCTAGAATTTCATTAAAAAATTTGTACAACATTGTTCATTGAAATATTGTTTATAATAGTAACAAGCTGCAAACTCAATTTCCATGTGTGAGGACACAGTTGAATCATGACATAGCAGTACATATGTTAGTCAGGATGGCATACATTTTTATTCATTGACATGGAAAGTGTCATTTTTCTAGAGATATAATAAAAGATAATATAGTGATCACTGGGCTTAAAATTTTTCAGTGATAACTTTCTTTTTGTTTTATACATTTCTCTGTCAATTGAATTTTCCTATATGGCTAAGCATTGCATACATTTCTAAAATAACAATTTGTGGAAAACTGTTAAAGAGAATTTAGATAAAGTTTAAATTTTATTATCAGGATATACAGGGTAAGGAAAAAGTATGCTCTTAGATGTTCATATGGAAAATAAGACAATAATTAATAAATAATAATACAAGAATAAATTCTATTTCATGCACTCAAAACTATAAACCTACTTTTGCTCCACCTTATATGTTCTCTTTTGCTAAATGGAAATTAATACAGTATGCCTTATATAAAATAAACTAGATCTATTAAAAAATCAAATCAACTACAAAAGTAAAAAATATTTTACTAAAAGTTTATTTTAGAAAATAAGTGTTCATCTCCAATTATGTATTAATCTTTTCCTCTATTTTTTTTTTCAGAAAATCTTGCCAAATTGACATAGCAATTTTGTTCCCCTATGTTTACTGAGTAAAATATATGATTGTAAACACACATGCACATACAAACACACATACAGTAATCAAAGGGAAGCAAGATAGTAGTTTTCTGTCACAAGCATTCCTAAAAATAAACTTACAGTATGATTAGTTTTTATTAACAATTGGTTATTTTCAATAATAGACAAGTAATTTTTTCTCCACAAATGAATGAAGGCAAAAATGTACATTGACTAAACATGACTAACCTTGTTCATAATATTGAGGGTTCTGCTGATGGCAAAAGAAAAGATCCGCCCTGGCTGGTAGCACAGTGGATAAGGTGCCGACCTCTGAACCCAAAGGTCGCAGGTTCGATTCCCCAGCCAGGGCACATAACAAGGTTGCAAACCAGGTCTCCAGTCAGATCTGTGGCTGGAGGCAGGTGAAAAGCAACCATACATTGATGTCTCTCTCCCTCTCTGCCTCTCTCCCTTCCCCTCTTTCTAAAAATAATGAAATAAAATCTTTAAAAAAAAAAAAAGAAAAGAAAAGATCCTTTTGTTGTTAAGTAAATCAAGTTAATCAGAGTTAAAGGTACGCATTTTATCTATCCTGTGATTCTTTATAATGTGTTTACCATGTTCATTTGAAAAGTAATTAAATATAATAATCTAAGGTATATAATTTACACTTGTACTATTTTTACAACATTGGTAAAAATATGTGTATTTTGAAAAATGTGAACTCAGAGAACGGCAATTTAACTCCTGCATGGCTTATTAGATAAAAAAGCTCTCTTTATTTTCTCTGACCAAATTTACAGTCCAATGAGGACTTAAGACAAAACCTTAAACGTGACATAATTTTTATGAGAAAAATCAATCCCACCCAATTTAACAAGATAGTGGATATTTACAATGAATAATTCTAAATCAATTTAAAAATCATTCTGTTATACATGGATCACCTAGCAGATATTATAATGACAGAATGCCTTCCCATATCAAATAACCTGCAGAATTAAAGTCCTGCCCCATGAGAAAGAAACCAAATTTAGTGTGAAATTGAACACAACAGTCATGAACACTAGTTGAGTTTAGTATTGTAAAGCTATTGTTTGCCATGACAGAAGGCGATACATAGAACCTTTTTCCCTTCCAGAATCATTGAACTTCCACCAACAATCACAGTAAATAAGTTTTAAACATATGCAAATGGGGATGTACTTGGTACAAGAAATCACAGGACTGTCCACTTCATTAATAAGTCTTTAGAAAGACATGTTTCAGCAATATTTCAACAGTTGAGAAACAGAGTTATCAGTAGTTTGGGTGGAATAAAATGAGTTGGGTAACTCAAACTCTTTGTATTACACTGTCTTCTCTTTCACAGAAGGTACAGTTTTCTTTAAAAGTTTCCCTTAATTTACACCTATGTTTTCATTAGTCATTCAAATTTGTATAATCAGCAGCTTAATTTATCATTCATTTTCACTTGATAATTAGAGAAAAGAATCAAGGAAAGGAAAGAAAGAAGGTCAAGAAAGGGGAATGAAGAAGAAAGAAACTTAGATAGGAAAGGAGGGAGGAAATGAAGATGAGTCTGCTGAAGTAATTAATGCCACTTATTTTGAAAGAAAGAATTGGATAGGATAATTATATTTTAATAATCACATCATTAAAGGTTCGGAAGCATACCTCTATGTAATTACATTTTTAAACAATTTTAAAATAACTAAAAGGAACCAACCTAGAAACAGTACTATTTATGTTAATTCAATGCAGTTTAGTTTTATATGAAAACATTATAATTTCTAAACTGAAAATCTTACGCTTAAAATTAAAGGAAATCTTTCTGTTTCTGTTTTAAACTAGCTATTCTTTTTTTAGTTTTTATAAAGAGAATTGTTTCTTTAACTGACCACTGACAAGGACAAATGCTTGGAATTTCTTGCAGGCTTTAATATACAGCAATTCCTCTGGTCCTAAAAAGGGTTAACTACACAATGTAAATTAATACGTAATAATTACATAAATATTATTTTCATAAATTCTAATAATGTTATTAGCAGCTACAGAGAATTATTTACATTACTTTTTAATCCTTATAATAAATACATTTGGACACTAATTCTCAAAATGTGCCTTGGAAAAGTAGAAAGAACAGACTTCATTTAGGAGTCTCTTCAGCGTTCATGATTTTAAAAAACACTGTTAATGCTGGCCTAAGGAAGAACCCATTCTTAAGTATATTTTGATAGATAGAACTGTAAAATAAAAGATAACTTTGTTTCACTTAAAGATATATATAGCAAGGGGAAAAGTCTGACTTCATGAAATAAGGTTTCCATCTCTTGTTTTTTACTAGTATATGGGAAAATGTCATTGCATTTCCTAACAATCGCCCTCTAGTGGAGGCCCTGTAGTTTGCATAGAAAGCTGTGGAAGGAACAGTTATGTTCATCAACAGCCTCAGCAGCCTCTTTTCTGAAGCATTCTCATAGGTAATGTAATATGCCCTGAAAACACTTCAAGCTCTTTGTGGAAGATTACCTTAATCTAGTTCTTGCACTAGAGCAGAAATATAAAATATGCCTTCTAAAAACAATCAGTTGATGTTAATATAATTGTACATTCATGATGTAAATGTTAAACTTTTTAAAAGAAAACTTGAGTCTAAACATACAACTTTATATGCATGTATTTTTATAATTTATAAATAATTATTAAAATGGTTAATACTCTGAGTAGAGTTATTATCAAATCCCAAGTTGATAGGTCTACTTTAATACATTTCAAGTTTATTCATAATGTTGAAAGAATAAATCATAATCAATCTATTTTTAAACTTAGTGTGTCTTTTTAATTTTATTTATTTATTTTTAGAGAGAGGGAGAAAGAGAGTTCAAGAAACATCAATGTGTGGTTGCCTCTCTCGTGTACCCCAAACTGGGGACCTGGCCCAAAACCTAGACATGTGCTCTGACTGAGAATCAAACCAGCAACCCTTTGGTTCACAGGCCAGTGCTCAATCCACTGAGCCACACCAACCAGGGCAGTGTGTGTCTTTTATTAATCTATTTGGATTCTTGTCTTTCACCTAAAAATTGGTTCCATAGTATTTATTCCTCTCTGTGTGTATAATGTTTATAACAAATATATTTGTGTATATGTATGTATGTATATATGTATATGTATATATATATATATATATATATATATATATATATATATATAGTGCTTTGAAAATTATTTATACCTTGCAATAGGAGTTCCTATTAGATTGAGAAGAGACAACAAGAGCCCTATTTAGAAGTCTTAACAGACACATCACTGGGTATTTGAAAAATTCAGGAAATAGCACCATTAAATTTCACTACTAGGATCCGGAGGACAAATTAACTTTCTTTCAGGCATCTGAATGCTTTCTTGAGGAGTTTATTTTTCTTAGTGGAATTCACTGAAAGAAAGTTCTAAGAGAACTTTGAGTTGAATAAAAGTTTTGCAAAACTGCCCTATGGTCACAACCCAATCTGGTTGTGCTCATTTGGGTCATTACCTTTGATTCTTTGTTACTAGAGGGCTTTGAAGGATTTCCTAGAGTATAAAACCATTGTCTTTTGGACCTGGATAAAACTCCATATAAGTTAGATAAGAGCAAATCCATTTCTGTTCACTACCAAATTGTGAACTACTAAAGAGTTCCAATGGTATTGCATTGCCTCACATGTTAGCTGGATGATAATATGCTTTTACCAGTTATTTGTATAATGAGTATAGTATTAATGAATATAGATGCTTTGAAAGTTTACTCTTTCACTACATTAGTTCAAATAGAGACATGGCCTAGGTTTTAGAGATGATGCACTGCATTCACCATTAATTAATAATTTTGCTAAAATTTATAGTAATGCATTTATTTACTGTGACTAAATTACACAGATATGAATTTTTATCTTTATATATACTTCCTGGGCATTTGATTTAACACAATATAATATTCAGTGGTTTAGTCTATTTGCACAAAGTCTCTAGACTCTCAGAATTCTCAAAATTCATTACCTTCTCATGTATTATAGTCACAGTTCAGGGAAAACTCTTCTCTGTCTTCTTACTTTGATGCTACTTATAAATCTTGCCAGAAAAACAGATATTTTTTGTTTCTATACTGCCAAAGCTTCCCCATGAGTCCTTTAAAATAAATCTTAGATCTGGTCTCTTTCATAAAGCCACACGAGGCTAAAACTTAACTATGCCCAAACATAAATTAAATTAGAATGACTGATCATAATCCAATTATGCATATTAACATTTCTAATTTTTTTATGGATTAAGATTCCATACAAAGATTATATCAGGGTAAATACCTTAAATAGAAATGTTTGTAATCACTAAAAATTAGACAAATAAAGAAACGAGTTTAATTCTAAGCATTTGAATTACATTATATCAATGATTTAAGTGCCCATTTTGTTTAAATATACAACTAGTAGGTTGTTGAATTTGGAAGGTTTTATTAAATTACCAGTCTTTATGCTTTCACTAATTCTATACTCTTGGAAAAACTGGGGCATCTTTCTAAAACAATGTTGCCTGTGTTCATGCAAAAATGTATAGCTGAAAAAAAGATATTTCTAAGTGAAGATTAAAGAATTCAACTGATATTATTTGCTAGAAATCAATCACTATTTGTTATATTGAAGGCATAATTTTAAAATTTAATTTAATTTCTAATTTTATAGTGTTCAATATTGACTGCTTCTTTCATGAGAAAATAAGAAACATGCCTATTTCATTTCACAATTATGAATTGTGGGTTTTCATACCTTTCTAATTGGAATCTCAATAACTGACTTACTGAATTCTGTTATGTACTAGATACTGGCCTGGGACATGGTGTCTTCTATAAAGTCTGACTGAGCCATTAAGAGTATGGAATCCATCCCTAGCTGGTGTGGCTCAGTGGATTGGCGCCATCCTACATACCCAAGGGTTGCTGGTTTGATTCCCAGCCAGGGCACATAACCAGGTTGCAAGCCAGGTCTCCAGCCAGGTCCTTGCCTGGAGGCAGGTGAAAGGCAGCCATACATCATCGATGCTTCTCTCCCTTTCTTCCTCCCTCCCTGCCCTTCTCTCTAAAAATAATGATTAAAATCTTAAAACAAACAAAAAAACCAAGTATTGAATCTAAAGTCCAAATTCCTGGGATCAAACCTCAGCTCCACAATTTAATAATTGTATAACTTTGAGCAAATTTTGTAATATAAAATCTATAATAACACCTCTTTCACAAATCTGTTGTAAGACTACATAGAATTTAGAAAAATTTTCTGGCACATAGAAAGCATTCACTAAATGTGAGCTAATGTAAATATTCACAATATCCAGATAAGCTTTCTTTTTCTCATTTTACACATGAGGAAATTGAAACAATGATTAAATGACTTGTCCATGGTCATACAACTAATATACGTATATGGGAAAGTCAGAATCCAAATGCAGCATCTGTCTGTGCTTTCAGATGATAAACTAAACTACCTTATAAAAATCCAGAAATGTTAAAGTTATTGGGTTTTACTTCTGGAGTCAGCTAATGCAATTAAATTAATCATGTTTTAAAGCTCAGGCTCCCAAGGTGAAAATCACTGGAATTCCCTATGCTAATGTGGAGATGAAAATAAGGTGAATAATGATAGTGGCAGCAAATTGCTCTTTTGAAGCATAAAACCAATTCCCCATATTTAGCTGAGGATCCGAACTACAAGTTCCTTCATGAAAATCATTTGCTTTGAAGATACCTGTTGCCCCAGATAAAAACCTTGCGAGAACTTTCCTACTCATAGAATTAAGTAATATCTGAAAATTATAGGGTATTTCAGTTGCACAGTGAAACTCTTTTCTTTTCCCTTACAGTACTTTGCTTTTCCACTGATTGACCCAAGAGGAATAAATTAAACAAGAAGGGAAAGTTGAATTGGGTTACAGTTTCTAAACAGTTTATTTGCAAGTCTTCCAAATAGAAAAAAAATGCAAGTCTATAGATAAATAAATGTAGAAACCCCACCAATCAATTGATTAATTGATTAACAATAAATTAATTGCAATATCTTCACAAACCCTGACAATTAAAAACATCAAAACATATACCTTGTAACAATTATGTTTTCTGCCTAAGTACCAAGTATCTTAAACCCTTTTGTTGTTTACATGTCTGTTTCAAATTCTTTTCCAGTCACTATTCACAGATAAACACCTTCTTAAATCAAAGTAAGCTAGAGGCATTTCCCCAATTTGTAAACCAAATATTCCTGAAAGACTCATTCGAAGTCCACTGTATGACAGTAGAATAATACACTGTGTGAGACAAGGGAGATTTCGTTCCCAGAAAGCTAAAATAGGTTCAGCATACCTCTCTCCAGACCACACAGGTCCCCATGCTGTGGCAAAGAAGTATGGAGGTGAGCAGGGGCTGAGGAGGGATCTGAGGGTGAACACCATTTGGGGGAGACAAGAAGACAGCAGGAATATCCACCCTGGATGAGCTGAGCTTTAGGATTTAGAATAGCACTATGAAACTCAGGACCCTTTTTTTTTTATTCACCACAGACATTTCTGCATGTGGTTTCGTCTCATTTCATTAATTCAAAACAGCTAGTTACTCTCTTCATTTTAAGAAACTTATCTTCATCCACTTGGTGATTATCATATAGTGAATTTATAATTCACCCAATGTTACAAAATTCACTAGGTGCTACACTTGTAAAAATACAGCCTTCTTCACTCTTTTGGCTTCTGCTTTGTACTCATTTGTACACAGGATTTGCATAAACTTTAATGAGTATTAAAAATGCCTAAGTAGTAAAAGATCTCCTATAGACAATATGTGACTTTTCTTGCAAAATTCCAGTATATTGATAGATTGGCTCATTTAAATTTATTCAATCTCCAAATAGAAGTGTTGTTTGAATGGTTAGAATAATTAGGTATCCTAGCTGAAGAACTGTTTTAACACTAAGGCATATTCTTTTTTTTAAAGATTTTATTTATTATTTTTAGAGAGAGGGGGAAAGATAGAGGCAGAGAGGGAGAGAGACATCAATGTATGGTTGCTTTTCACCTACCTCCAGCTACAAACCTAGTTGGAGACCTGGCTTGCAACCTGGTTATGTGCCCTGGCTGGGAATCAAACCAATGACCTTTGGGTTCACAAGCTGGTAGCTTATCCACTATGCCACCAGCCAGGACAAGGCATATATGAGCTAAATCATTTTACAAAAGGAGAGATAATATTTTAAATACAATTACTGAAATACCTTTGAATCATTTTTCTAGGTTTGAGATATAATTGACACATAAAATTATAAAGTTTAATGTTGATTTGATTACATTTATCTATTGCAAAATGATTACCTTTGAATTTTAAAAAGTCACATTGAAGTTAGTTTTGTACTGAATGCTTACTATATACATATATCATTGAACGCTAATAGAAAAATGAAATTCCCATTTTTCCAACACTTTCTGTTTCAGAAAATATTAATAGGTCTTAAAAATGGCCTGACCTTGAATAAATGATCAATATAGACAGTTACTAAATATAGTATTAAATGTCATTGTTGTTAATATTCATATATATTTTATTCTTTATCTTTTTTTATGTATCATGCATTTGCTTAATGTTACATCTAATTTTCCCATTCTTTCTCAGCATCATGAAGAAACTCTCCTTTCCACACTGTCACAAAGGCTAGATTCCTATGAAATGAGCCAAAGAATCAGATCCTTCTTCAAGGCATGACATGAAACTTTAGCCAGGAGGTTTGCACAAACAGCTAAAGGTCTCCTTTGTGTTTGTTAGCACCACTGTGTCAGCTTTCTTGTGTTGGCAGCTTTGGGCTTTTCCAAGGAAAGCCCCAAAGAAAGTTGTTACCAGCGTATATTCTACAGTTCACAGACTTTCAAAGAGGACACATTAAAACAGTTAGAATCCCCAGGGCAAATGGGGAGATTAAGTAGCCTTCTCCTTAACAGAAGCCCCAATCAGACAAAGCTGGGCATTGTGTATTCAGCACACTATCTCTTTCCAGCACTGAACTTTACTATTGTGCTCAGAGATTCCAGTTTACAAAGTGTTTGGGGGGCTTTGCCTAACGGTTCACTGGCACCACCATTGACAGTCATCTGAGTGTGGGAATTTTTTTAAAAAAGACATGATGCCCACCAAATGATTGACCTATTGTATTAATGCAATGGCATCACCTTAGCATGGAGTGGGGGAGTGGCGGGGGGGTTGAAGAAGTCTACATCAATATCTTTAGCAACCTGATTTGTCACAAGAATACAAATTAAGAAAAAAATAATTTCTATGAGGACAAATGTGCACAGAGCAATGTAAGCTCATCTAATTACAAAAGGTGAGTGAGTTTCTGGGACTCTGTAAGTTGATATTTTATTGTCCTATGTTTAAAATGTGTTCATGTGAGATGAAATTATATTTCTTCCAGCCTGAGATTTAGATGCATGTGCTAAACTGTGGCCCGTGATTTGATTTGCTATTTCAGAAAGCCTAAACTACATCCCAGGGTAAACTGCAGGTTATGGCCAATATTCTAGAAAAGGTTAAGAAAAGTGCAATATTTAAATAAGCATACATCCTTAATTACTCTAACCAACTGGGAGAAAGTTGTACTTACTTGGGTGAGAGAATTTTTTATCTGAAGCAGTACACCACCTTAAAATCATGAAAACTTCATGAGTCAGCATAGTCATGACCTTTCCTAATGTTTACATAGAACTTATTCATTTCATTGAAGGATCACACATGTTTTAATAAGCATTAATAGCAATAATACTTTATGCAAATGTTGTTTTCATATCTATTTTCAATTTTTATATATTTTGTGCTCAATCTTTAGTTTAAATGCATATAATTTAAGGGAGGATTTTAAATTTTGAGAAACTACATTAGCAACTGAAAAATATTTTAATTTTTAAAAAGATTATTTATTTATTATTTTTAGAGAGAGGGGAATGGAGAGAGGCAGAGAGGGAGAGAGACATCTATATATGGTTGCCTTTCACCTTCCTCCAGCTACAGACCTGGCTGGAAACCTGGCTCCAGCCTAGTTTTGTGCCCTGGCTGGGAATTGAACCAGTGACATTTGGGTTCACAGGCCAGGGCCCATCCACTGTGCCACCAGCCAGGACTGAAATATTCTAATTTTTAATTGAAAACATATGATATAAATCTTTTTAGATTTTGGAGCATATGTGTTAGGATATTTAAACTTCATGTACCTTCAACAAAATGCTTTGTTGTGTGAATGGCTTTAAATATGTATTTTCTTGGAAAACTTGAGAAACTAGCTCTCAGTTCCTCACTACTATACGATAAAAATGTCAAAGTACCCTAATCAAAAGTTAATATTAATAAATGCTAAAAATGAAGAAATTAAAATCTTGAAAATAAAAATTTCTTCTTTTCGTATGTTTTTTGAAGATTTTATTTACTATTTTTAGAGAGAGGATAAAGGAGAGATGCAGAGAGGGAGAGAGACATCAAAGTATGGTTGCCTTTCGCCTTCCTCCAACTGCAGACCTGGCTGGAGACCTGGCTGGTGACCTGGCTTGCGACTGGGCTTACAACCTGGTTATGTGCCCTGGCTGGGGAATCAAATGACCTTTGGGTTTGCAGACCAGTGCCTTATCCACTATGCCACCAGCTAGGGCCAAAATTTTCTTAAGAATGGTTTCTTACATGATAGTTTTAGTAATATGTGTGCAACATATTTGCAATCACTAACTTATTTTCCATTTTAAGCATGCAGTTAATGTTAACTCTGGAAGACCTTTATGAGCATATTACTGACATTATCATCTTGCTTATGTTCATGTTCTAATTCTTCTATTATACACACACACACACACACACACACACACACACACATATATACATCTGCACATATATATGAGGGGAAGCCCCAAGAAAACTGTATTATCTTCTGGAAGGTATGGTCCCTTGTAGTACAGGCTTCCCCCTCTAGGTGAGTGTTCTAGGAATCCATCTATATCAGTGTACCAGATAGCATTGTTGTGAGAGGCTGTGTTCAGTTTTACCGAATGTTTCTTGAAGGTTCTTTCAACACATATGCCTATTTCAGGTTGGGTGATTTATGAGTGCACCTGCTCACACCATACTGAGCATTCAATGGTCTTTGACCAACAATGGCATGACCCCCATGCCCCACTCTCACTATTCACCTGATCTCATTCTGAGCAACACTTTTTTTCTTTCCCCGGATGGAAAAAGTCCTCAAAGGGAAACATTTTGCCAACATGGAAGAGATGAAACAAAAAACAGCAGAAACACTAAAAGACATCAAAACCTATGAGTTCAAAACTTGTTTTGAGCAATGGATAAAAGTATCTCGATAGGTGTATTGTATCAAATGGAGAGTGTTTTGAAGGTGACTAAAGTTTAAACATATAAGAATAAATACACACTTTTTTATAAATAAGTTCCTATTTGGGGGATCTTCTCTCACATATTTTTGACACAAGGACTACATAGTTGAGAATAATTGTAATCAAGCCTTGTTCTTGAGTAGATTTTCCCATAATGTGTTTATCTGGACATTATGAAGCTTATCTTGTGATCATTGAATTTAAAAAAATTAACTTTCAGTTTTGGCCATGTTTTGCACAGGATAAATACTCTGATGTCTTGAGAAATGTACTGCCACATTATTGGTATGAATGTTTTTGCAAAATTACATTGAGATTTATTGAAGCACTGTGGGTCTCATTTTTGTCCTCCATTAGTTACTTCATGTAAAATTAGGTTATTTTTTGGTGATGATCACAAAACAATAAGTGGATATTGAATACATTTCATTAAAAATATGCAACTCCCATAATGAATTACTAATTAGCAGTGTTCTCCATTTGCCCTATTGTATACATAGTGCTTGTTTAATCTCTTTCTAAATTGACAAAAGAGTGTTCTCTCAGCCCATCTCTTTTGACTTGTAACCATTTTAAATTTATCCATCAAAAACATTGGACAGCCTTGTAAATTAGAGATTGCAAGCATCATTTCCTTAGAAAATCCTCTTGCCAAAATGAATGATTCTTATATAAAATACAATGATTTTTATGTGTCCATATAGTCTGTTCAGGTAATTAATTTTATTATTTTTATTTTTGAGTTCTAGAATTTAGAGTAGGGATTACCATGCATAATATGCATATGCTGTACTATACCTTTTTATTTAAAAAAATATTTTATTTATATTTTTAGAGAGAAGGGAAGGGAGAAAGAAAGAGAGAGAGAGACATGGATGTGAGAGAGAAAATTTAATCAGTTGCCCCTGTAACCCAGGCATGCGCCCTGGCTGGGAATGCAACCAATAACCATGTGTTATGCAGAATAGCACCCAACCAACTGAACCACAGTGATCATGGTTAATATATACCTTTGAAAGAAAATGCAATTTTTTTGAAGTATGGATAAGATCTACGTACATACTTCTAACAACTATTATTATATGCTTCAATTTTCTGATATATGATATATTAGGTCATTGTAAGTTATCTCCAGATCAAATGTCATTTTCTCATTTTCTCTACTAAGTATTAATTTAATGTTTACACAATATCAATTTATATAATAATGTGAGTTCACAGTTTTATGTGGGGTATGTATGTATGTATGTTTATACCCATGATTTTTAAAGATTATTTTTAACTCAGAGTGTCTGTAGCTTGATGAATGTATAAATTCAACATAACAGAGTCATATAAAAAGAAAGATAAAATGTCAAAGAGGAGGAAGAAATATAAAATAGAGACAAGCACATTTGGATTTTAGGTTTATTTATGTTATGTATTGAATTGTTGATCTTGAATCTAACTTCACTAATGATGCCTTAGTTTCCCTTCTGTAAAACAATGACTCAATTTTGTCTACTATCCAGGGTTGCTCTAAAGATTAAATGTGATGATGTATTGGAAAGCTTTATAAACAAATACTAATTTTACAAGCATACACTATTACTTATTTTTTATGACATCTACCATGATGTTTTCACTCATAGGTTTGAGTGTTCCAGGTTTCTTTGTTTTTTTCAGGTTTCTTAATGTACCATGTAATAATTGGCTACAGGGACTATCATGCCTTGGAACTCTAAGGGCAGTCATATATGTTGGGACATCCCCTTGCCCTCTGTTGTTTAGGCTGTGTAAAATCCATATGCAATTCTAGCTTTTGTTCTTAATCATCTAAACTTAATGTGATTTCACTCATATGTGGAATCTAATGAACAAATGGAGAGCAGGATGACAGTTAGTTGGTGGGGGGCTTATGGGGTGAAGGGATAGAGCAAAAAAGAAAAAGGATTCATGGACATGGACAACAGTGTGGTGATTGATTCCTAGTGGGAGGTGAGTATAAGGAAACTAAAAGGTAATGGGAAAAAATACAATAAAGATGAAAAGCAACAAGAAGGCTTTGAAACTCAAGGGCTGAAGTAAAATGTACAGATTGGTGACAAAGTGCCTACTGTGTATTTTAACTTTATTTAAAGGACAGTGCATGTTGTAGGCACTGTAGAGTACTACTAATGTATACTAAACAGTCCCACTTATACTAGTTCTTCTTAATTCAGTAACCCCTCAATATTATATTCCTGTTCACAATTAACATTTTGATTGAGAAATTAACATGCTAACTAGTCATACGCATTTAGAGTTAATATGTTCAGATCAAATATGGTGGTATATGACAGAAAGTGAGAATACTCCAATTTCCTTCATTCTACTCCCTTGTGTTTGTCTTAACTAAATGCATTATATTGTATCCTCCACCTTTTAGTTTTGTTTTGATAATAATTTTTCTATCTTTATACAATTTTTAGAACTCTAGCTTAAGAAGAATGTTAATA